>JBAMBQ010004860.1:0-25539 GCA_037044495.1 Stegana nigrithorax
TAGTATCTACGTGAACATATCTATTGAACATACACTTTGCTGCTATCTATCGGGTCAGCTAAGCAAATTCTACTGCAATCAATTATAAAGAGTATATGTTTAATAGCAAAAGGTATCATTTTTTTTGGTATAAAGATGAAAATTAGATTTATTTTTCTATCAAGAAAGAGTTTTAACAAACTGTATGTACATACATACCAATATACTAGTTTTTTTTTACTGATTACTGTTTACTATTACTTTTATGTTAATTTATTATTTTTTTATTTATTTCAGAAACCTGAAGAGAAATTCACGAATCGTGGCTATTTATTTTTAATGGAAAAAAGTAAGTAATATTTGTTGTTTTCAAACACTATTCAAGTCTTTAAGAATATTCAATGCTCTTATATAAAATTTCTTTACATACATATTTTATGTGCTTTGTTGCTTATTTTCTTTAACTAGAATTCGCCCGTTGGTTGAAATTCAACCATTATTTTCAAAATACAAAACAGTTCAGAACCATTTTACTTGATTTAATATCACCATTTCTTAATAAGATGTTTTATGTTATATTTTAAAATCCAAGCCAAATGAAAGAAGGCTGCGAAATACCTAAATTAAAGTTAAAGGAGTTAAATTTATTTTAATTTCGATGAAAATCAAATTTATTATTTTTGATTTCAGTTTTAAATCACTTATATTTTTAGCACTATAATGTCTAGGAAGATTTCTAGAAATATGAAAAAATTTTGTATATATATTTTATAGGGACCTTAAATTCTTAATTAAACTGGTGTCATAGTTATATCTATTCATAGTATAATATTACAAATTAAACTATGAAAAAAAATTATGGCAACATTTTATTGACTGATTATGTATTTAAATATTTTTTTTTGATTTTTGTTTTGTTTTTTTTTTGTGTGTTTTTGTTTTACTTATTTATTTATATTATTATCTTTTGGAACACGTTTACATAAAATTCAATAACAAACACAAAACAAATCTACAAAAATAAATCTATGTATAATTAGTATATATACATATACATGCATATATAAATATATACTGACATGAAATCATGATTAGGTTCTCTTTTGAAAATCTCACTTCTAGAGCCCTTCAAAGCGTCATGGACAAAATACTACTGTACTTACAAGAAACAGAAAAAGGAGTTTACTATGCTCCAGTTCAATCAAATGAATCACAGTTTTACTAGACCAGAAGCTCGTGAAGACGAGAAACTGACATTGCATTCGTGCCAACGACGCGCTTCTGAGTTCGAAAAGCGTTTCTGTTTTGATTTGACATTCAAGGAGAAACCAGGCATTGTGTATACGTTCCAGGCACTCGGTAATAAAGACCTTAGCGACTGGATACGCGCTATGGACGGAACGGAGCCAGTAAGTAATCCCACCGTAGAAAATGGAAACATAATTTATTTTAATGAAATTGCAAAAATTTTACTTGCAGACATATTTAGCGCCCGGCAAGGTGAAAGCTGGCGATGGATATCAGTTGGATGAGACTGGGTTTATGTTTGTGCGTAAGTGTATTGAAGTGCTTGAAAGTCGTGGACTTGAGGATGAAGGTATTTACCGTAAAAGCGGTGTCGGAACTAAAATAAATAATCTGCTGGCACTTGGCATGGACCGCAAGAAGATCGAGAGTGTCTTTTCCGATGAGGCACATCGAGATCTTATGGAAAGTAACACGATTGCGAGCGCATTGAAGACATACTTACGAAATTTAAAGGAACCCTTGATGACGTACCGTTATCACAGTGGCTTTATTGAAGCGGCCAGTACGTATGCATACGTACGTCATTAGACCTGATGATAAAAAAAATGTTTTTTCCGTATATTATAGAACAAGAGAGTCTGCATCAACGAGTAGATGATGTGCATAAACTGGTTTATCAGTTACCGCAAACCAATTTCGATATGCTTGACTTAGTCATTAGACATTTGACAGAGTATGTAGAGGAAAAAGTTTGTCAACTAATCCTTTTGAACGTTTTCATAATTTTGCCTTTAAAATTAGAAAAAACATGTATTTTTACAACGTTGTGATAAAATTTTTATTTTATTTTTTGCATATGCAACCTCTTACTGTCTTAGTTTCATTGGAAAATAATTTTTGTTTGTCCGAATTATTTGGTATATTGGCCCAAATCTCGTATTGCAGTTATTGATTGATTTAGATTTTTGGATTTGGTATTTTGGCCGCTTATACTCCAAATGAGCCCATAAATTTTGTTTAGGATTCAAGATGTATACACGAGCTACAAATTACAGAACTGCAGTACTGCTGTGCAATATATGGGTATCAACACCACCATAAACCGCGGATACTTTTTAAATCACCAAATATATTTTCTTCAGTTAAGGACAAAATTATGAAATGTTGTTCAAAAGAATTAATTGACAAATGTTCAAACAAAAAGACAATTACAAAAGTGTTTTGGCTGTTGGCTTTCAAGCAAAAAATTGACTTTGTTGGCTTATAAAAAACCAACCTTGGAAAAAATAAAAAAATATGTTGTTTTTTCAACTAAAGGCATATTTAAATATCAAATAAGCCCAACAACGGATCAAATGCAATGTTCCGTTAGCTAGCTATTGGTGCGCAATTATTTTCTGTCGAAAATTTCGATAAGTCAACATAGTTACATTTTTCTTAGAAAACCAAACCAAAGGCAAAATACTTTTGTAAATATTTGTATGTAGATTTTAAAGAACTTAACGACTGCTAATTTAATGAATTGTCGGAACATTTAGGGTTTCGCGCAAGTTTGAAAAGAATAAAATGTCTGTCTTCAATTTGGGCGTCGTGTTTGGACCGACATTGTTGCGTCCGCTCGAGGAGTCGGTTGCCGCCATTTTGGATATTAAGTTTAACAACATTGTGATTAATATACTGATCGAGAACTATGAGCGCATATTCAAAAACGATCCTTGCACCACTGCGACGTCGGTGAACTTTGCAAACGCTACTACGAAGACTAGTGTACCCGCACACATGCCGCGTGCCAACCAAGTAAGCAAAGCTGTGTCGACAGGTGGGGGCAGCGGCGGCAGTATTGGACGCAACTCTATGTATTCGCCGCAGCAAAAAGTTTATCGCCTGGCCGCCAATCAGTCAAACTACATCGACGCGACCATGACTTCGAGCTTACAGAGTATCCCAAATGGTATGATTTATGCGCACGGGTTGGGCGCTGGCACTGGCACAAGTAGCAATAATGGCGGAGGCTCAAGCAACGGTGCTAATGGTGGTCTTGGCCTAACTACAAACATTGGACGATCAGCCAACATGGGCAGCATTAAGAATCTGCATGCTGTGTCGCAGAGTGATATTAGCAGTAGCACGCGAAGAATTGGTGGCGTTGGGAGCAGTGGTAGCACTGGAGGTGGTAGCAGTAGTAGCCAAGCGGATGTGTATGGCGTGATAGGCACTGGCGGTGGCACAAATGGTTCAGGGCTGACGGCGCATCATGCAACGCCTGCTACTGCAACGAATCTGCGACATGCAGACTATCTTATGGCAATTGCTACATCAGCATCGAACTTGGGTATAGGTGGCGGCGGAAGCGGCGGTGGCGGTGGAGGTGGCGGTGGCGGCAGCAATCACATCTACTCAAATGCCAGCAACTCAGTTGGCAGTGGCAGTAATCGGCTAAGCTTGAATACTGTTTCACCTCCAACGACTGCTATTCGTAAGGAAAGTCTTTATGGTAGCAGTAGTAGTGGAGCTGTCCCTGGTCCACAACAACATCCGCCAGTACACCGTAGTCACGTTTCATACGCACAATCGAAACACTATTCGCCAGTGACAGCCGCTTCAACTTCCAGTTCTAATGAGAGCGTCTGTGATTCATTGTCCTCTAACAATGGAGGCGGTGGTGGCGGCACAAGTGGCGCGCAGGTTGGATGCCTCTTGCCTGCACGCAGTTCCATCGATTATGCAACGATCTCTTCACAGACTTCGTCACTTTCGACTTTACTCGGCTCGACCTGTGATGACATTGTGACGGCGACAGCAGCGCCTTCAATGGTCGAAGGCGGTTCGCCTAATGAGAACAGCAGCGATTATATGCCAACGAAAATGCATCGCAACAAAGATATTAACCAAATAAAACGTGATCTGTCTGCGGGAACTGCGTAAGTATGCCAACCACATTTAGGGCAAAACGAATTTAAATTATTATTTATTTTTTATGTGTTTCGCTTTCAATTTTCGTATGCAGCCGCGTTCGTACATTGTATGCCTGTATGGGTGAGAGCGAGGGTGAGCTCTCCTTTGAACCAAATCAAATTATCACTAATGGTCAGTCTGACGTGCTCGTCTGTCAGGATTTATATTCATTTTTGTTTTTGTTTTATCATAACAGTTCGCTTCTCACATGAACCGGGTTGGTTGCAAGGTACGCTTAACGGCAAAACAGGCTTGATACCGGAAAACTATGTCGAACATTTAAAGCACTGTCATTGAACCACTTACTCGTGCTTATTGCGTAAACGTACGCGCTACGTAAATCATTTGAATACACTCTCTATTTGTTTAATTACTGTTTAAGAGATAACCGCAGTCGGGGGTTTTGACAAGCGTAGAACTTTACCCAAGTCAACAAGCCATCCGTTCTAAGCGCTAGTTATCGGAATGTAGGTAATTTTAAATTTCACATAATGCGTATATAAAAAGCAAAGATTTTTATATGAAACCTAAAATATCGAAAACGAAATTTAAGCCATGAAAGCCACCAATTTACTTTTGCGAAGGCACATACATACATAGTTAATTTTGTGAATGATTTTTTTTCTTGAAAACTTTTTATTTTAATTTACATAATTGTTATTTTATAATTATTATTTTTATAGTTCAACGAAAGTAATGTAATTAGGCTGAACAGGAAAGAAACGCACATTTAAAATTACAAGCAGGTTTTTTGAATTGCATTTTAAAAATAGTAATGCGCAAAAGAAAAAAAAATACTAAAAAGCAAGTTAAAGGAAGTGAAAAATTAGACCAAAAATAAAATTATTTGTTGGTTTCTTAAATTTGTTACTTAATTATAATTAATAAACGATTCTACATACTAGCATATTTGAGATTAATCAAAGTTTTGGTTAACATATTCTTCATAATTTCCTTCTATGTGGCATTCGAGTGGTTTAATAGAAGTAATGCAATAAAATAATATGTGCTTAGTATAGAATCAAAAAGCGAAGTAAAACAGAAAAGCGACAAATTTTATATTTTTTGGCATTTGTATGTGCATATACTTAATAACAACAAATTATTATACAAAAAGAAGCAAGGAGAAAAAGGTCGCAAACATAATTTTAACATAATCCATACTCCGCTACAAGTTGTTGTAATACTAAAAAAAGTAAATACCGTGCAAGCATAACGTGTTGCGAATGTATATTGTTGTATTGATGTAAATAACCACTTCTACTTGTAAATAATAAAGTTAAAACATTCCAATGCTGACTACTTCTTGGTGGCATATTTTAATTATAAAAAAAACAAAACAACAACAAACCTTTTTAATTGATAATAGCAGGAACGAAAAATGAATAATAAAACTTCGCTTTGATTAATAATTATACTGCGCTGAATGGCAAAATAATTCAAATGTTCTGTATTTGCTAAAAATGGAAAAGGGAGTAACACAAAATATAAATTATTAGCGGACCTGGCAGATGTTATTCTGCCCATTTTCACAATGTACCCTATTTCCCCGGTGTCCTTAACAAATGTATCAAATTTCATCAATCTGCATCAAATATTTATTTAAATAAATGAAATTTTCTTTTATATAGTGTGAAGTGTTGCACCGCTCATTTTTATAGTGAACATACAAATCTGATACAATCATAAAATTCACTTTGTTTCGGAATGCAAAAGTTAATCACACTCTTTATTTTCTCTTTATTTTAAAGAGAAAAAAATAAGACAGTTAACGTAAAGAATACAACAAAGCCACAACAAAGCAACCAGCAGCAATGCTTTAATGCTTGCAAATTACGCTCAAAACAGTTGTCATATTTATTCAAAGCTTAATTGAAAAGTGTGTGTTGTCTGCAATATAGACTCGTGCTAAAAACATAACATAAAGGAAAAAATATAGAAAAAAGAGCGTAATCCGTTGCTGTTAGTTGAAACATTTTTTAATCTCTTCTTTTAAATTTTTACAACAAAATTAGAGTATGTGACGTTTTTGTTGTTCCGAAATTTTTTTTTTTTAATTAGTATTACTCCCGCATTTGTTAACCAACCGGCTCCAATTGTGAATCTAAACCATCCAGATACCCACTGATTTATACATAAAAAATTTCATCAACATCGCTCCAGCCGTTTAAGAGGAGTACAATCATAAACGATGTAGGAAGAATTTTATATAAAGATAATAATAATATAATAATATAACGAAAAAAATTCAAATTGTGTTTTGGTTTGCGATCTTTACATTTAATGCAAAAGCTATTCCAAATATGCATATTTAAATATATGTTTGTATTGTTTATGTATTTATATGAACATTAAATTAAAATAAAAATTATAAAGTTACTAAATCCTAATTAAACTATAAATTGGTAAAAATTTTACTAGTTTGTACTAAAATGTAAAGAAGGTAAATAACTAAAATTAAAAAATAATTATTTTGTAAATTATGCTCAGCATCTTGTAAAACAAGCTTAAAAATATGCTTTAATTATAATGTGTAGAAAAGAAAAGAAAAACTCGAAGGAGTTTGTATATATATACATATATTTTTTGTGTCAAGTAAAGTTGTTTTATTCGTCTATGTAAGCAGTCCATAAAACATAACATAAATACTAAGTTATTTTTGCACTCTTTATATAAAAATACACATGCAAGACTATAAATCGTAAATTTTTTTGTTTATTATTAAGAGTAGTATTTTATATAGGAACATAAAAACTGTTGTCTGTCAATTAATTCGTTTTGACCATGAAGAAAATTTAATAATTTTATATGTAAATGAATATAGACACAACATATTAATCATATTTGAATTTATTATTATTTTTCAACGTATTTTCTTATGATTAAAAACAAAAGCGACTACGGTCCGAATGTGGGTGCTATGCAGTTGTGGAAAAGTTCCTAAGAGTCCAGACTTGAATCCCATACGAAATGAACGGGCTCATTTAAAATAATAGTGGCTAAAAGCCTGCCCAGAAATTGAAGGAAAACTGTAATATGAGAGATTTTGGGCTAATATAAAATTCCGACAAACAAAACTAGTTTTTCCGGTGAAACTAAGACAGTTAACCAAATGTTAGAGTCAACATTGATATAAACCATTACAGTAGCTATACGGACATAAATATCGCGATTTTGTTTTCCTGTTGTTATTGCTCTAAATTATATTTTTTGTTGGTTTTTTAAATCGCTGGCATTAGTAGGACTTTCGTTCTGTACGCATACTACTTCGGCATAAACTGAAGCCTCAGCATTTGGGCGAGGTGACAATACACCCGTGTGCCAGGTGCGGCAAATGTTAATGTGTTTTTTCCAAGTAAACATTTTTTAAGTTTTTTATTGCACAAAGTTGTTTAATAAAAAATTTAAAAAAATATGTTAACATAGCATAACAGTCACGTGTCAAAGACTTATACATTCGCATATGCTGTGATTGTTATTTTCGACGCGTCTCTAGCTTGTTTCAAGAATATCACGTGAGGTGGCGCTTATTGAAATGACTTCGATCGTTTGTCAATATGAATACCTTTTGATTGACATCATGAAAAACATATGGTGGCTCAGTAGGTTAGCCATTAGTGTAATGGTTTAGCAAACTAGGAGTGTCAGGTTCGAATCTGAGGTTGGTATGTAAAACATAAGAATATTGTACAAGCAAAATATTTCCTCCATATATAATAAATTAATGTACCCACCAAATTACAATATACTCCCTGCCCACACTAGAATCCATTATCTCTTCGGTCCCATATACAGAGGCTTTAATAAGAGTTTAGTAAGAGAGGTATATTCTCTTAACTCTGCTTTGCTTGCTATGTTCATGCACCGCTCCTCACTCTTATACACAATTATATTGTGGTGCTGTAACAATATGATGATGATATCAATATATTAAATTATATTTTTTCCTACCTCTGTCAAGAATGTAAAATTAACATCCCTATGCCCGCCAACATAAATAAAAGGAGCTTGACTTTTTTAATTCATTTTTATAATAAAGCTTGATTCATTTTTGCATTATTTTTAATATTGAATTCTTACATCTACGTACATAAATATAAAATTGAAATTTATAACAATATTACAAAAAGATAGTATGACACAAGAACTAATGATTTCAGCACACCTCTTCTATTTAATTTTATCAGTACTTCGATTCAATAGTGGTTCAGTAACTATCTTCGCATTTAATATATGTTATGTACTGTCTGATGTATTTATTTCTGCTCCTAAAATTTGAAAAACCAGCTTTTAATGCCAACAGCCGCAATGCAACATAAAAAACTCCCACACATCAGTAAATGTGACGTACAGGAAGGAAAAACTATAATATTAAAAAAAAACTAAACTTATTAGGATGGCACACAATTATTGCAGGCGGACACGTTCATAACAAACCCATGAACGTGTGAGTGGTTAAGTATGAAAAGAAACAACACCAATATAAACACACACACACAATTGCTTTGCAATTTTTTCCCAATAGTTCTCTAACAAAGAATTGTATCAAATCAACACGTTTGATAGAGAGGAGGTGGTGGGAAGGTAAGGAAACACTATAGAGAGAAACTAACCTGACAACAATCTGGAGTTGGATTCGAACCTGCAAACTTAGGCTTATAGAGCCGGTACACGTACCACTCGGCTATCTAGGCTTTATTGGCAAGTGCAATTAAAAGGTATTCATATTGTATGGCAAACGAACAAAGCCATTTTATAAAGCGCCATCTCATGTGTTATTCTTGAAGCAAGCTACAGAAGCATCAAAAATAACAATCACAGCATATGGGAATGTATAAGTACAGAGCGGCAATTTGGCAATTTTTTCTCACGGAAACACCATGCCTTTTGCTGGCATATTTAAATCAATTAAATTGACTTTTTGGTGCTTACAAAGTAAAAATATTACCGAGAAATAAGCAACAAATTTTTATAAATGGTAAAGCAAAGCATAGTAACCGATGAATGCACCGTTCCTTGTTGTATTGGCTCAAGAATGAATGAAAAAAACGTTTAATTTGTTCATGATTTGTTATCTATTTGTTTGTTACATTTTACTTTTACATCAAATATGATTTATTTTAAGTATCAGGCTTTTAGTTTTGATTGTAGTTTTTTATTATTTTTTTTTTTAAGTTTCAGCCATTCCGCATTAGTATTAACATTAATTTGATTAACATTAAGAAAATCGGGTAGATTACATTTGGAAAAAATTTTTAGAAATGTAATTTGGTTCCTTCTTTATGACATTTATGACATTTATTACATTTAACATTTATTACATTTTGAAATTGTGTTTTTAGTTTATTGTTTATAAAGTTTGCATCAGCTTGGGGAGCCAACTGTTTTTGGCGATTGATGTCATTGTGGGCATTCAATTTAGAGCACCTGCAGATTCTCACAATGCTTGAACTTTGAGTCCTCCTTGCCCAAAAGCCAAGTGAGCATTTGTCTGGCCTTCATACTAGCCAACATTACACTGCGACTTTTGTACCAATGCGCTGATGTAGCACCATCGCGATTGCCCTGTAAGAAATGTGTTGTTTTTATTGTTTTGTAATAAACATAAAAATAAATAATTTTTAATCATATAAAAAAATAATGACAATTATTTGTTATATGGAATAGGCACGCAAGCAAACAGTAAAGAGACAATTAAAAACTATATAGTTGAGTTGAGGCAGACTTTTGCGGAACCAATAATAAAAAGAAAGAAACACCAGTAAACTAGTAACTAGCTAGAAGTACCTGCGCTGCACGCAGTTACATCTAATCATAGTTTATGTCTAAGTTTAAATGTAATAACGGACAGCAACAGTGTACGGCAACAATTTTTTAAAATATAATGTCTTTTCAATTTTATATTTAAATTTTTCCTCCTGCGCTTAATCGTGTGTGTCTTTTACACAAATCGAATTTAATCGAATAAATAATTAAAAAAAAAAATTAAATAAAGAGTAACTATTATTTAAAAAATAATAAATATAAGATTTTCTTCCCGCGCCTATTGAGACTCCAACATGCTACGATAATGCTAAGTTTTAGATGCTGCTACTCTGAAGAAAACAGGGGTGTACGCATAATTATTGGCGCCTGTGTATTAGACGGCTGCATGAATATATTAAAATTTTGGTTAAAATGGGTATTTCGATCAATATAATATTACAAAAATCACCGAGGCAGAGCTTCAGCTTAATTCTTTAAAATACTTAACCTTATAATTTTTTTCCCTCATAATATTATATTAATAAATTAATATTATATTAATAAATTAATATTATATTAATAAATTAATCTTATATTAATAAATTAATATTATATTAATAATATATACCTCAGTAAAAGAATTATATGTGAAATGCGTAAAATGTACTTTTATTTAATGCTCGAGTTCATTTATGTTATAATAAATTTTAATAAACCCAAAAAAATAATAAAGTAATAGGCTTTTGTTTATTTATATGTATGAATTCGTATTTTCATATACATTCATATTTATTGAGCCCCAAATGAGCCCCTTTCAATGCATTCATGCAGCTTTCTACTGTGTATGTATGTACAGTTAGTCAATAAAGTATTTTGCTTCTTGGTTTTCAATCAAAAATTTGACTTTGTTGGCTTATATGAAGGTTGCTATTTATATTTCTGACCTAGGTCAGTTGTAGCCTTACTAGGACCCAAATATCATTTTCATTAAAAAATATGGTATTTTATTTTGTAATTTTTTGCTATACGGTCACTCTGTTTATTGTTCAATTCGAACATTGCTGGTTTCATAACGTTTTCTATTGTTTGGCGACGTCGGTCAATTCATCAATATATTCATCAATATATTGGATCGGTTTACCCTGATTACATAGATAAAAAATGATTTTTAAATTTAATTCCTTGCCTTTTGCCATTTTGGGTTACTAAAGCAGCACGATCACACAGAAATTGTGCACATCATTGACAAAATTGATGCAAATTTTAAAGGAAATATGAAAGCAAAGTGAACTTTGTTGCGAAGAAAACTACTTTTTTGAGATCGAAATTTTTGGCAGAAACGCATTAATATTTAGCTAGTTAATGGAACATCGTATTATATTACCATTGTTATTATTTTACAAGCCAAAAATTTTTGATTGAAAGTCAAGAGGCGAAGTAGTTATGAGACTTGCTATATACACACATACATACACACAAACATATGCACATACATACCCAGCTAGCATTTTTTGAAATATATGATCACATTCGAGCCTTCTTCGATCATCTCAACTCGAAGATGGTAATAATGATAATTTCAAAAGTAAAGTACTCTGTGTATTAATTCAATTACTAGCGCAAATTTTATCAGATACAGTAAATCTAGTTTATTAGTAGATACTTGTTTTTTTTTTTTTTTGAATGAATTCGATTAAATAACCTTTTATAATAATTTTGTTACATACATAAATTATTTCACGATTGATGTTTTGTTTTCACATCTACAATTATTTTTGGTTCTTTAATTTGGCTTGGTTTGGGAGGTTGCGGGTAAACATTTGTGGCCAAATGACGCTACTCACCGGGTTCTCAGTAATTAGTTCATTTATAGCAGAACGTTCTGATTCCTGCACTACATTTTTGTTTTTAGCTTTAGATTTGTCTTTCGACTTTTTCGGGCTTAGCTGAAGAAATATTATTTAATTCAAAATTTACAAAAAAATAAAGAAAGAAAACAAAAAACAGAAACACGCACCAGAAAACTGGTAGCGAGTACCTTCCGCTACATGCAGTTAGGTTGGCACATTTTATGTCTAAATATGAATATGTAATTTTAAACGTTGCGTTTTATCGCGAGCGTCTTCAGAAGAAATCGAATTTCTTGTATTTAGAATATATTTCATTTATATTCCTGTATAAGGAATAAACAAAGACTAACTATCTTAGGAATCGAACCCACGATCCCACGACAAATTCGATTTGCCAGCCAACCGCTATACCATTTGCACCACCAACGACTTTTACCAACGTAAGCTAATAATGCATTAAGTGCGTTTAATATATTTTTGTCGAATGCTTGAGCATGATCATCGCTGCTCGCTCTGTTGTTGTTGGTCGTGTATCATTTCGTTCGGTTTTGTTTTTTATGTGTGTACGTATGTATATTAGTAAATTTGGCAAAGCAAGTGACGGACATATGCCTGTGCCTTGCATTTCAACATACATAAATACCAAACGCTTTCACACAGGCAGTGGTAGTCAAAAAGTCAATACGCGGCGAGACTACTGATAGCGTAGTGTAAAAACTACTAACAAAATTGCTTCTCCACGTTTGTCGATCTTTCGTCGTTATCAATGTCTCGTAAAATTGTCCAAAAAATTAAATAAAATGACAAAATGCAATTTTTTAGCGAGCTGTTAGACATATGTCAAAAAAAAAAAAAAACATAAAATGCAAAAGAAAAAAAAATTCAACAAGACTTGTACGTAGCTACACAGTCGCAAGTATTGCATATTGCCTACAACAATCAGCTTGACTAGGCCAGACATTCGCATTTGCCCGCGTTCAGAACATATAGTGGCTCCCAGCTTATTTCACACACCGCCTAACATAAACTTTAACAAGCTGTATTTTCTAAATGAGAAGAGATATCAAAAAATTTGAAAAATTGATGATGAACGTTGAAGGCTTTCATTAGATAGGACTATTTTGGACAACAACACTTGGAAGCACTTAAAAGTCAGGAGAAAAGCATTAAAAAAGTTATTTCGCAGGAATGGGTCAAAAATACCCCAGAAACCAAAAGTAAGCTGGTATGTAGAATTCATTTCAAAGAGGTTGAAAGCGGTGGTTGACTCTGAATGAATACTAAAAATGAAAAAATAATTCTACTTTCAGCAAGCTGGGTGAAATATGCTGTGACATGAATTTTGTGGCTTATTTTAGTTTTAGAATTTTAAGTTGTTATTAGTTAAATCTGGAGATTAATAGTTTAAAAAATTTCGCATTAAAATTTTTGATATCTCTTTTCGTTTAGAAAATACAGCCTGTTACAGTTGATGTTAGGCGGTGGGTGACATAAGCTGTGAGCCTCTGCAGCTACAAACATTTGGCTCCTAGGTGCTTTTTGCTGTGGAGTTATGCTGATAGTATAAATTTTTTTTTTGTTTTCTCTTTAAGTAATCCTTCTTCGTGTGCGCAAGATGCTTACCTGCAGTAAATTTTGATCCTTTTTTAGACGTATCTGTGTTAGTGTGCCCGCGAGAAGTTCATCGCAGTTGTGATTTATACCCACGGAGACTTCAATGAACTTGGAGCCAAATGTACAGGCGAGGCATTTTCCATCTGTAATACAAGAACCAAAAAGAGTAATACAATAAAGTAAATAAATAATAATAGCGACAAATATGATCGATTGTAAATATCGATTTAAGTAATCATATGTTGTTTTATCCATCTTATTGTTATTCCGAATGAAAGGTCTGCATGACTACATTCAAATTATGGTTTAAATGAGTACTTTGCATATTGTACTCAATTTGCGAAACGAAATGTTCAGTTTTTGTTGAATAAATAGGAATGAATATTCGGTTGATAGTTGAGATCCGCGCAGACAAGTGATATTCAGGGAATCAACAAAACAAAACAAGAATAAAAACATGCAGAGTTCTATTTGTTAACTAAACCAATAAAACAACAACAACAACAACAAAAAAAAAAAAAAACTAAACTTATGGTGTTTTTTGTTTCTGATGGTTTTGGTTGCCTACGCACATGCGCAACGACCGGACGGACACAGGCACCCAGCTTCTGCATTCAGTCGGTGCTCGCATTTCGACTGCTAAAAATTTCAAACGACGTGCCGTCAAGGCAATGCAGAAGTATTTGTGTAGTACGAAAGAGTATACTAGAAATATTCTTGAAGTAAACTCGAAAAAATACTTGTTTACATACATGAAAGGGAATGCCGCAATACTGCGGAAAGAGTTTCAGTGTGAACGATGGGGAAGTCCAACGATGTTTACAATTTTGAAAAGCCATCGTCGACGTACTTATTTTGCACCATGGTGGACGCATTCCTTTAATCTTTTTCTTTAATACTTACATTGCACACTAACGAAAGTTAAAAATGAAAAATAAAGTGTTTAAATCAATATTTATATTCTTTTATTAATTACTTGTTAGGTAAATACACAAAACTTAATCTAACATGGGTATATAGCACTGGCTGCGGTGGCCTGCGGCTATGTACATGTGTGGGTTGTATTAGGTCTAAAGATGTATTTACAAGGTTTGACTTATATCTACGTTTGTTGTTATTGCTATTATTTAGACTGTTATAAGATTGTCGCTAAGGTTATTTACAATGTCTTAAGTTATTTATTTACATTGTTTAACTTTAACTTTGTTCATTAATATGAATGTCTATAATTATGTAATTGTGATTATATCAGGTGGGACAGCTTTGTTGAGTTTAGAAAGAATAGAATTTTGTTTATGTTTTCTGGGTTAGGATTTGTGAGTAAGGTTGTGGAATTTGTGATTTGAAGATTTTGTCTTTGTATTTTTTAAGTGCGAGGTAGTTGAGGAGCAGGTGTTCTGTGCTCATAAGATTACTGGGTTGACAATAGGTGAGTTTATCTAAAGAGAATTTATGTTTTAAATTTGAGGTTATTAGCGATGTGTACTGGCTGTTGACGTAGTCCATTTCGATGTCTGAGTGGCCTTCTTGGTAGTTGATGAGCGGTCGTGGATGCTGTAGGGTGCTTGAGGGTGCTGTTTGAGTTGTTGATGAGTGCGTTGGCATATGATGTGTTTGGTTGATTGTGTCGTGAATTGTATACATTGACTGCGGCTTTGTGGTAATTTTGATGACGATGATTTCTTGATTTTTGATGAATGTTGGACACTTTCTGTTCAGAGGGCTATGGTTAGCGTTTATATTAATGGAGAATCTGGAGTTTATGCATTTTTTATTTTCTTGGCTTGTTTCGTTTTCTTTCGTATGAGCCTCTTGAGAGCAGTTGATGCAAGTTTTTGTGCTTTTGCATGGTGGCCAAATCTTTCATATCCTATCACGATGTTATCAAGCATGTTTCAAAACTCAGTATAATCAGGCCAGATTCTTCCAGTGTTTGGTCTGTTTTTTTTTTTTTGTATTTTTAAACTTGGCAGACTTTTTGACTTCTTAATTCATCAAGTATTGTTTTTTCGTCGATGTTGCGTAGTTCATTAGAGTATATAATTCCTTTGGTATAGTTGAAAGTTTTCTGTTCAGTGAAATTGTGGAATTCTTGTAGGTTTACTAGAATTGTTTAATTTCGATTTGCTTTGTGCTTGCTTCTTAGTTATGCTTTTTGCACTAATCGATGTGAATTATTTCGCACAACCGATCGTGTGGACGTTTAGTCAGAGACTGTCAATATTTATATTCTTGATATAATCAAATTGCTACAATACAATTTATCACTTCATCCTTAATTGTTTAAACCACATTAATTTAATTTTTGGACCAATTTACTCTTCAAATATTGTACAGCTGAGAGCGCCACTTAGTATCATCGAAACATGCTCTAACACAAATTTTTTTATTTTCCAAGAATTTTTGCAAGTTGTTGAACGCTAATAGCATATAGAATTTCTACTATTTCTTACATCATCGCAGAAAGAGTGAGCCAATTTCGTGAGAGAAAAAAGACAATATGGCACTAGCTTCTATTTATTGTGTCATGTTGCAAGAATTACAAGGTAGTGCCAATACTTTACAGTTATGCAGTGTATTCCCATGTGGCGGTCATTCGGCTTTTTGTGACGTCATAAGAGAGTTGCTTTTGGGTGTTGTTGTTGATTGATATGGCTCTATATACATATATGTAATATTGACAATACGACTACATTATGAGTGACACACTTATAGTTAAATTACTAATGAATTCTGTAGTTTTAACAGTCGAGGTTTTCATCCATGTACATCTATGACAATAGAGTGGGATAATGAATTGTTTTGTTTTTTTTCCCACTTCATACACAATTGGACAGCAAAACAAGTAACAAGTATATTGCAATTTGTAAGAGATATTTTTACACAGAGAAACTCAATATTATCAGGGCACGGAGTATGCACTATATCAGCGCAGAGGGACGATCTAACTAAAGTAAGAATATCATCATATTTGCTAGCAGATCGATCTTTCACAAAATTGCTATTTAGAATTTCAGAATTTAAAATATCAGGCCGGAGCCAAATTTCAACAAAAACTAAAACATCAACTTCTAAGCAAAAACTGTCAAGATAGAAATGTTTAAGTTTTAAGTTAAGACCTCCAATGTTCTGAAAAGCAGGAAACAGAGTAGACTGCAGAGAACAAATTACTCAAAACCAAGCCCACAGAGCCATGTTTTTGGTACTAATATCAGCAATTGCCATTGAGATCAGCACAGATGACATGTGCGAGATTATCAAAAAGTCAGCAGGCCACGATTATATTGTTATTTGCGAGGCAACTATTGTAGATTCATCAATGATTAAAAACTGTTTTTGTCTTTAATTGATGTTTGAATATTATTTTTTAAGTTTTATGCTTAAAATTAAAACTATTCATGTTTGATGAATTGTTTGCTTTGACTCACCCTGCGCGGAAACGGCGCGTGAGCGAGCCAAATCAATTTTATTTGCGACGAGAATGCTCGGACGTGTACGCAACAGATCCATGTCCTGCAGCCGTGCAAGTAATTGCTTAGCACGTGTGAATGACTCCTTGTCGATGCATGAGTAAACAACCAGAAACGCATCAGCCTTTTCGAGCTCATCCTGCAACAAAAGGAAGAACAAGAAACGAAATTGGATAAGTTATAAATATAAGTACTTATACATATATGTAGTAGACAGCTTAATGAATGCCTTCAATTTTCGAATAGCAAAATTGAAAAAATTAGAGTAAATTTGTATGTTACCTCTCAGTAACTATTTTGAGATTATTGGCAGAAAGACGTAAAAATTAATTCATACATAATTTTGACAATGTGCGCGGAATTGTGGGAAAAAATGCAAATTTTAAAGAAAAAAATTCTTTACATTAAAATATAGGCAAAACAGAAAAGAAAAATAAAAATAGGCTGCTGTTATTTTTTTAAAAAAACGCGACTTTATTTTTTATTTATTATGTATTTTTCCCAAAGCATTTGCTAAGGCGGTTAACGAATTCTAACGTTTGTTGCATGGCACTAGTAGGGGCCAAAAGCAACTAGGCTTGCCGCATTTGCACCTTGTTTTGCCATTTTAGCGCAAAGTTCTTTCCACTTCGCCGTTAAGCGTGTTGGTCCTATCAGGTCATTCAAATCTTGAACCATTTGATTCATTCGGATGTTGCTTGCAGAACGCCACAAAGTAGTGCAGCTGTTCTTGTGATGTCCGCTCAAATTTATTTTGCCTAGAAAAAAGATGAAAAGCATTAACAAATCCTATAACTTGATTGGCAAGTTCGTTGACCCTTTCTTAAATAGTTTAAACAAAGGCCCAATTTCTTGGCTTCGTCCGCACGATGCTCTGGCGAAAAGTTTGTAAAATGTTTGCAGAAATTAATTTTATTATTTCGTGCGTTACAAAACGTGCAAGCATTCGATGCGGAGTCTGATACAACAAAAGTTTTTCCTTTGCTTCTACTCACGGTTTTGGTTATTTTAACAACCTGATCAGAAAATGCTTTTTGAGTGTCCTGCAATCAACTTTCTAAGAATCCCGAAAGTTTGTGCCACGATGGCAGTTCGTTGCTTGTTAGACTTTCTTCCCACTTGCACTGCGTTGTCATATCCAGCCTTTTTAGAATGACGTGAACGTTTGATAGAATTTTTAATTTGCTCCGTTGAATCGAATGATTGCAATATGCGCAGATGCAAAGTGTCCTTGCCTTACAACATTCGCAAACTGCCCACAGCTGTGCCCGCTTAGCCTGACGTGTGATTGAAAAAACAAACGTTTATTATTACATCGCCTCGTTAAAAGATCTACTGCAATATCATAATTAGCCTCAGTCGTCTCCAACGACTTGATAGTGTCGAGGGCGGCGCGACTTAAACAGCTGCGTAACTGATGAAGCATCTCAATCGGCGTGAGATCGCTCTCCTTACCGATGATAGTAATGAACGTAGAGTGACAATTTGTCCATTCAGTGTAAGCGCCACTGAATTTGGACTAAATCAGCAATGGCAAGCGCGACCTTTCCGATTGGAGCTCGATCTATTGTGAGTTGTGTGAGCGGAACGTTGAATAATGCGGTGCGGAAATTCATTTTGCTAATTCGCGCTCAAAAATGGCCTTAAATATTATCGATGAGGAATTGACCTTGTCTGGAAGTTCATTGGATATTGAGTTGAAATCGAATTCTTTCAGTTTCGTATGAACTTCTACAAAGTTGCGATTCAAATCCTTAGAGGATCCGATACGATGCTAATTATATTTCTGGCCTAACAATGAAATAACGAAACTTTGATGGTTGAAACGGTTTTATTGCTTTTCAAAATATCCTCCATGATGATCAATATACTTTGGCATTCATTTGAACGAATTTTCAAAGCACTTTGTCCAGTCCGATTGAGACAACTCCGAAACTTGAATTTTGAATGCATCAAACGTTTCTTCCAGCGTCGAAAATTGTTCACCTCGCAGTTTATTCTTGTTGTTAGGGTGGACTATCAATTCCATGTTTTAGTCGGTCAAAAATCCGTTTGTCAGTGCCGATGTGTGAGAGCTCGCATTGTCTTTGTTAAGTTTATGTTGCTTTAATGACACTGGCTCATTTTGAAAGGCCCAAACAGTTGGTTGTTGTTTAATTCCGGGCTCGTATGCATAAATCCATGATTCATCACTTGTGTAGATGTTACATAGCTTTTGGATCACCGCGATTGTATTTTTTTAATATTTTCTTACATCAATCGAAATGAATTTTGTAAGTCAATGTCAACAATAAGCAGGGTGACCATACAACAAAACGTTATATGTATATTGGCTTATCATCGAAAATATTAAACTTTTAAATGCAAATGATATTTGGGTCCTAATAAGGATGCAAGTAATATAGGCCAGATATATAAATAGCCACCTTTATATGACCTTTGACCTTATATTCGTCCAACTCAGCAAGTTTGGCCTGAATCAAATTAACACACATAGACTCATATTGACAGATTCCTTAATTTGAGAAATGCGATGCGCGCACTTGAGATATCGTCAGTCGACATTTTTTCCACGTTGAAATTGCCAGCAAAAATTACACACAAAAAAATAACACTGTTCTCTTTTTGGTTAACTGCTGACGGGCTCAAATGTTCACTGAACTTGTTCTATGAACTTAAACGCGAAGATAAATAACCAAATTAGCGATAAAGAAATGTATAAATTTTATACAGTATTGATTTAGGTTCACGATATCACAACATTGGCAGGGCAAGCAAAGAGAATTACATTTAGCATAGGAAAAATAAAGAGAAAGAATTAAAAAGAATAAGGTGTTACAAGAACAGATGCACGTTTTCCTTTGGGAACAACAACAGTATACGTATTATTCTGAAATAAGTATTGAGGACTGGCTGTTGTCAACGGCAAATATAGACTGAGTAAGTTCATTTACCTTATTATCATTTGCACATGTTGAGAAGTTCAATTCCGATTCGATGCCATTAAGTATTATTGAAATCTTTTGCATGTTTCCATCACACTCTGCAATGAAATAAATGCGAATTACACGTATAAAGACAAAATAAATAGCACTAAATAGAAAAAAGAACTTTAATGACAATATTAAGATAGCAAGCTATGTTTTTTCTTCGCTCGCTTTCCAGTTTAACTCTGCTGTTAGGCTAAGCCCATTTGGTCCAATTTTCGCCTTCTTTCCTTTTCAACCTTGGAACTGTGATACATACTGACTTAATTGTTCAGCTCACGAGGTATTTGAATAAAACAATAAAGCAGGACTGAGAAACAATCTCTGACTTTTACAAAAGTAGTTTTTTGACAATAATTTTAGAAGAATGAAAGTTTTTTCACCAAAGCCTTCCATTAAGTCCAATACAAATGTTCTCCTTGCTTTAGCAGGCTTTAAATTTCTAGGTTTACCAAGATATGGTTGTATCTTCCATACTTAGGCTGACTTTGGATTCACCGATAGCTAAAACTTCAAACCATATTTAGCTGGTTTTGCAATTAGTCACATGAAACATCATCGAACGGAGCGCAATTCAAATCATATGGAATGTGACTTCAGACATAAATGGTCGGAAAATAATACGTCAAAAAAACCATGAACGTCTTCATTTCTTCCTCTTCTTAAATAATAATATTTATGTAGTATTGAACCATAATGGATTAAATTATTATTTCGTATGAAACTCGCAGTATGGACCAAATGGCACCTTAACCTACATTTTTTTAAACCTAACAGGGTTTTTTTAATTACTCTGCAACCACTTTCATTGCCTCAATCAACAAGGCGTAGGCGTAATTTTAAACTGTACTGAGGTTTGTTTTGTGTTTACCAACTCTTGTGTAAATTAAATCCCAACTAAGCCCAAAAAAAAAAAAAACAAAACGCCCAAGCACTAATGATTTAGCAACTCACCTGGGCCATCGTAAGCGTTTATACAATCCGACGTGCGAAATTGCGAGACCAACGCCTGCTTGCCGACGCCCGGTGAGCCAAGCATTTCAACACGAAAAACCTCAACCTGTTGAGTGTTGGCAGGAGTGCTTGCCCCGGCACTTAGACCGCTTCCGAGACCACTGTCGTCGCCAACGCCACTGCGAGGATGTATGGGGCTGACAGGCGCCAGACTGTTGCTGCGAGAACGCCGACGTCTAAAGGAGTCACCACGATTAATGATACCTGAAGCGTAAACAAACGAGTGTGGCAGTTCAAATCGAGAGTAAGAAAAACAGACACAATAACTTAGTAAGTCAGCTTTTGAAGCTGTCAGTTGAGTTTAATTAAACTGTTTTCTGTGAATATTTTGTTAAATGCGTCCACAAAATTCTGCTGTTTAATTCAACAACCAGGATCAGCCTACAACAGGGTTTAGAAATAACATTAGCAACTGGAATTAATTTGTAACTTTAACCTTGAACCCAACTGGAACTACAGAGGAATTAACGAAAAATCTATCGGAGTTTACACAACGGTCCGACCGTTGTCCAAAAAATAACAGAGAGAATAAAATCATTGGCAATTATGCACAGCCGCTCGAGGAGCCTTTCACCACTAAAAAACCGAGCAAGAGCACCACGTCAACAATGGCACTCACTTTCACGTCTACCACAAGGAAAACACCTACAAAAAACAACCAGAACCGGCAAGCAAATCAAAGAAAACAATGCACGTGGGAAAGGTGTGCAGCAGCAGTTTTTTGAATTTAAAGCCTTTTAATTTGTATCTCAACATTTTTCTTGCCGCGCTTTATCGTGTGTGTCTTATGCACAAATCGAATCTAATCGAATTTTATGGAATTTTTACATTGCTAAAAAAAAGATGAAAATAAATATTAAGAAAAAAAATAAAAAAATGAAAAGTAATTAATATTTAAAAAATAAATAAATAAATGGACGTCATCGGCAAAGTCAACAGCCGGGTGTCGGTGTCGGTGTCGATATGTTACAGAATTCGTGCCGAAACCCCTTTAGTATCCTTAGCTGTATGTTCTTTATTTTTGAGTTGTGTATATTGTGAAGCAATCTGAGATAACTAATTAATTGTTAATGGTGACTTGTTACTATTACTTTTTTGGTTGCACTACCAGCATTTTAATAGTTTCCCTCTTGATTTTGAAGCTATTGCTGCATAATTACTCTTCGGGCAGCGCAACCCTAATCATGTACATACACCACCCAACGCGCTTCAACGTGTCAACGTGTGCGCAACAACGAACCCAAGTGAGCATTTTACTTCTGTTCGATGTTGAGGCTAGTAGACAGTTGTTTCGTCGTTAATGCTGTTGCTAGCAAATAAGTTCATTCGGTGATAAAAAGCAATTAGTGTCCCAGGGTGATTTCCGTTGTATTTGTTTTACCATGGCAAATCGAAATGTAAATCTGCTTGCCATTGGTTTTGTGGCATCGTGGTATTGTGGCATTGCCAATCAATAAAAGATTTATTCCGGCGATGCTTCGTTTAGGTATACGTTTTTGTATTGATTTTGTTTGTGTTACAGAACATGGTTTCATTTTTTTTGTTTGGGTTTTTGGACATTGAGTGCAATATAAGATATCTTTGCATTATTGTGCTCTTACCGCCCTTGGATGCACTGAATGTGCGCAGGCGATCCAAGTCCTCATTATCATCGTTAACGCGCAACTGGTGCATGTTCATCGTAGGCACATCCAAAAATGCATTCGATTTCCTATGGCCTGCAATGGAGACAAAGAGAGAGAGAGAGAGAGAGGGAAGACGATGAAATATATTTAATGTTATTGCCGTTACGTCTTATATTACGTATACGTCCAGTCTGATATGCAATGCAGTTGTGTCATGCAGATCCGATTATTAATTTGATATAATATTATACATTTAGTGACACAGATGTAATGCAAATGCAGCGTGGCATCGACTACCATAAGGAAACATGGCAAATCTTAGAAATGGGAAATCAATAACATAAGGATTAAACTTAGAAAAGATTTTTTAGGTTCACTACTCTCGCATGTTGAGTTTTCCTTCCACTGAATCTGACTTTCAAACTCAACATTGATTTTTCATTTATATATGATATGCGTCTTCTTATTGTTGTGTATTCTTTGCTAATGTCAAAGACCCTTTATAAAATGCTTATGAATCATTCTATTATGATATTTGCCTTTCTCTGATTCGTTATTGCTGTGTAATATTATTACTTTGTTGAATTTTGCTTTCATTCTCGAAATATTTTTAAAATGACATTAGGCCTATTTAAATAGTGTGCAAAAGATAATTTACAACTTTCGACAATTTCGTGTAGAGTAGAAAAACAAAAACAAAAAAACAGAGAAACGATTCAAATTGGCATTTGCAATGAAATCAATTGTAAGGCAGTTCACCCAATTTCTATAGGGTTGCATATGAATTCTAATTTCATGTGTTCCACAGCCGCAAACTGTTGCCAGCAATTGTATCCGTTTGCCTTTAGATACATTTTGTTTAAATTTTGCCAAAGATATAAATAGCTGACCGTCACAGTCACTAAGTTGTAGTCTCGATGAGCTAATGGTGATTATCGTTGGTTTCATAATTATCAAAACAACATCATCAATAATCACAACAACGGTGTTAAATCAATTTTTTATGGCTAAACATTGGGATGATGACTCATATTTAAGTTAAACTATTTGCTTGGTGTGGCATATGCAATGTTGGTTTGTCTTGAATAGTTTTGGCGTGGACTAAATAATCACAGCAACAGTATTACATTCGTAATAGTATCGTAGGGTATTTCTTTTTACACACGACAAAGAGCTTTGAGCTAAATATTTTTAAATAGGATTGCATGTCGCACTTCATCATAATTGGTATTATTTGGTTTAGACTCAGGCGCTTTTGGTTTAATAATGTTACCAATAAGTTTCATTTTGATTATGAATTTTTGAGTGTCTTTGACAAGTTTTATTTTTTAGCTCAAACGAAATTATTTAAGTAGATTTATATACTTTTTATATTATACCTTATTTCAACCTTCTGTGCTTGAGAGAGCTTTGATTAATTCATTGCATAAATACCCTATGAGCCTGGCGTGGGGCCAATTAACCGCATTTACGTATTTGTATTACAAAGTGCACCGTAGTCGGGCACATGATCTTCAACGTTGTTTTCAGCTGTCACTTGCGCATTCTTCAATTATTAATGTCGCAAATAAATCGACTAACTATTAGCAGTGACAACTGGAAACATTATTGTTTATAGCTCATATAATATATAAATGTTGCCTAACAGTGCAACAACGACCACAATAAAATAAAAACAAAACTGAAATCGCAATTCCGTTTCAGTTTAAACTGATTGGCATCATTACTTGGACATGCATATGATGCACACATCACATTGAAAATCTAAACTAATCGAATTTTAAGAGCAAAATGCAGAAACACTCAACGCTCAAAATAGAAGGCATGAGGCATACTTATCAACTCGCAATGCAGCTCATTGCATTCAACGACGAGTGTCCAGAGTCTTGAGTATTCTGTATGTAGGTGAGCAATAAGTTGTGCGATATGTATACTGTTACTCACCATGTGTTTGCGGCTTGCGCTGTGAAAGTTTTCTACGCTGTGGGGGCGTTTCCGTTTCACTAAGTCGTGGTTCGCTGGTGCAATATGAGCGTGTTTCCTGCAGGGTGTGTTGCTGTTGTGGTTGCTGTTGTGTATGTGTCCGTCGACGCACCTGTAAATTAGTAGAAAAAACTAGTAATGTCAAATGCCGTTTTACTGGCTCAACACTGAGTATACGCAATATTCAGGATTAGCCAGTAGACAAAATGCTGAGAAGTTCTGATGTGCTTTAAAACCTATGTGTGATTCCTATGTGACATTTCTATACAATAGATTTCTTGCCATTCTGCTCCATGGGTGCGTCTCATTCGAAAAGGACTTGACGGGTTTCAATCATAACCTCCTAGGATATGACACAGTAACGCCTTTTCCCCAAAAAATAATATGGATGCAAAAATATACACATTTATGAATATCAATTTCCAACTGTTTTTGAGGAGCTTTCAATTGAGAACGGCTAGACCACTTTGGTCGACGTTTTTTTTTTTTCTTGTGTTCATAATTGGCTAGAATAGGTTGATATGTTTGTTTTAGATTGTTTGTTTATTTTTTTAATCGAGATAATCGTTATAGCAACGTAACCCCTTCGTCGGCGTTGTAAGTATGTTAACGGCACCCAAATCGAGGCCGAACGGATTATGGGCGTGGAGGAGAAAACACGTGAGCTAAAAGCTTACTAGAAAAATTATTAACCCCCTATAATATTTGTAAATTTATACCACATATCCAGTCTTCTTTGTACAGCAAACATTGGAATGAAATATTTATTTAAATTTCAAATATATATGTACATATTTAAACTTTATATAGATGTTATTGTGTTAATGAAAGATAAACATAACTGTACTAGTTCAAACAGAAATTAAATCATATCAACATATCCACAATCAGTTCACGATAATTATTTTTCTCTTAATTCTGGATAGTAAAGAACATTCGAACACACATCGCAAATGGGCAAAGTAAAAGAAGATTAAAAAAATCTAAGAAATAAATTACATTAAACACTTTTCATATAAAAATTTTGCTTAACTGCCTATCTCCCAGCTTCCCTTGCAGTTCTATACGG
>JBAMBQ010004861.1:0-115011 GCA_037044495.1 Stegana nigrithorax
GTCTTTGTTCGTCTTAATGGCTCGATTTAAGGATTACGGCGTTTTTTCCCTTTAGCTTTGCTTGTCGTTATTGTTGTTGTTAATTTATACCTTTTTTTCTAAATGCTTGGCAATGTTGTTGTTGTTGTTGTTGTTGCACTGCAAGTCCCTATGGAGCTGCTGGCCGCTTGTATTTCCTTTGAGTTCGTTTTTGCTTCATTGTTGATTTACAATTCGTTTTATTCTTCTGTTTTTTTCTTATTTTTCTTTACTGTGGCTGTAATTTAGATTTGTGGTTATTCAAGTTAACTTTACAAGAAACTCAAGATTAGCCGCACGATAGTAATGCGTATTTTTGTTTAATCCTCTCAGTCATGGTTTCACAGTACGCCGTTGAGGAGTGCTGTGGTCGGCAGTTCTATTGAAAGTTTATTTTAAGCTAAACTCTTGAATCTTCAAAATCAGCTTAACAATCTTATATGCTTCTTATTAACCATACCAAAACCATAGTCACATTTAGCGAGTAGATGGGAAACTTAAACATTTACTCCTCCTAAGCAATGTGAAACTCTATGCAAATATAAGAGACAAGAATAAAATATACGAGGAGCAGAGTACCAACGAACAGGAAAATATTATGATGAGCAATAAATCTCTGTGCAAAATTTAGAAGTTCTTGAGTTACGTAAAAGAAGGAATCACAGCCAAACAAAAAACTATGAGAAAGAAAGGCAAATTAAAAAGCAAAGCTTCAATGCTGCGTGGCAGCAGATACAATATATAAACTAACAAAGCCTTCAGCCAACAGGATAAAGAAATCGCAATTCACAGCCAAGCAGAGCTTGCGAAATTAATTTCGCAGTTCGTGCCAATTTACGAATGCCTGGAAAATCTTATGAGCTTTTCAAAGCTTACTGCAAAAGCCAAACAGGCCAAACCCAAAAGTCTGTTGTCTCGATAACAAATTGCAATGTCAAAAGACCCCTTGAGAGAAAAATAGCTTTAATTTCCTTTAACGGCCGCAGACGCAACACGCCCCCCAATTTACTCCTCCAATTTGACTCGCATCTAACACCTAATACCTGCCGCAAAAAAAAAAAAAAACAAGTATAATATAAATAACAAACACGAATTGGTTTTACTTTACACAAAAATGCCACTTAATCCTTTTATTTTCAATTTCATGCTGATTTGCTTATCAAATTACGAGCGCACTTCTGTTTTTCTTTTCTTTTCGTCTTTTTTTTTTCCTGCTCCTTTGGCGAGCATTAAGACGCGCTCAATGAGGTTTTAGTTGCTTGAACTGTTCATGAGCGGAAGAAGGTGAAGAGCCTCAGGGTTACTTACCAGCCAGGGGGGGACCCGGCATTGCGTGTGATCTCGTGTCATGCATTAATTACAACTGCAAAACGCGACAAAAGCGTGAAACCAGTTCGCGCTGGCATCGTACATCGCACATCGTGCAACGTGCTGCTGCCATCACACCCAGTCGCCGAGTCGCCGAGTCGGCAAGCCGCTGAGCCGCAGACTCGCAGAGTCGCTTACTCAACTGCCGGGGCTGGCTGTGCTGGCTGTGCTTAAGACTTTGCTTTGTGTGGAGCTGCACACACATGTGCGCCAGCGTAGACTTGGATAAAGAGCAGGCGGGGTTGCGTCGCATGTCAAGCGTGTGTCTTGACAATTTCAGCGACGGCTCATTCACCGACTGACTGACTGACTGACTAACTGACTGACTAACTGACTGACTGACTCACTGCGTGACTGACTATCTTGTTTGGCGCTTCCAGGCGTGGAGCATGAGTAGCAGTTCGCTCGTTCGTTCACGCTCGTGTAATGGAAACCTGTCTTGACAGCTGAGCACATGAACCAGCTGTAAAAATTGCGTAGCTTAGCATGGCATGGCTTGGCATGGCGTGGCATGGAGTGGCATGGCCTGGCATGGAGTGGCTCGGCGTGTGTTGTGCCTCAGCTTGTGTCTGTGCCTGTGTCTGTGCCTGTGCCTGTGCCTGAGGTGCTTACTTTGGGGGAGTTTATGTATATTGACGACTGCCAAGTTTTTTATCGCGGTATATGTGCATTCCTTTTTTTATTATTATTGTGAAATAAACATTTTCTTTTCATTAATTCATAAGCATATTTTTTAAAGATGGGCCCACGCCAACTCGAGTTACAACAGCAAATAAGTGTGACTTGGGTTTCCTTGGGGGAAAATGCTTCAACACAGTATGTTGCTTTTGGAATTTTAATTTGCTATTTGACGATGTTCTAATGGGCAGCAGAATAGAAGTGTGTAAGGGTCGTTGAGGTTATTAACTTCTAAGATGAGAATGCTCCGCCAGCTCGTATACCATTTGTGATGTAATATGTCAGTAAGGTTCGTTAAGCAAAAAATTTAAAATATGTGTATAATAGATGAGAGATAAGTTACTTTGACGCAGTCTAAACTGCTGTGCGTAGAGAAGGAGTAAAATTATAAGCAGAGGGGAAGAAACATGCATATGTCAAATCCATTTTATTAAATTCGAATTAAAATTAATACCATGAAAAACAAACTTATAGAGAAATAAGATAAAAAGAGTTCATTGAAAAATAGAGAGTGAAAGATAATTTAGAGAAAGTGATGAGTTGAATACAGGAAAAAATGTTTAGAGAAGAAAATAAGAAATAAAGCTTGAAGAAAAAACAATAGCAAAAGAAAGGGAAACAAATAATAATAATAATTAAATTAGATGTAGAGACAAAGCAGAATAAGAAAATGAGTAGAACTTAAGGCAAAGGCAAGGAAGTAGAGGTATTTGGATTAATGACAAAAGAAAGCTTCCAAAAATTCTAAGCTACAAAGCCTCTAACCTTCTAAGCTATACAACTAAATAAATCAGCTGTGTTAATAGAAATTTTATATTTTTTGGCAAATGTAACGGAAGGTAGAAAAATCTTTTAACCAAAAAAGCCTTTTGTTTTTAAGTAAAACAATTTAAAGTAAGATAAGATACATAAATTAAGTCTAAATGCATGGAGTTTAAAAAATGAAGACAAGCAAGTAACCCTTTATCTTATGACAGTTGAAACCCTCATTATGGCGAGAACAAGTGCAGCTACTTTGAAAACGCTTAGGCCGTAACCAGCAACTTGGGCAAGCGACAAGGCGACATGCCTTAAGTTATTTTCAACTTAAATGGCGGTCTTTGCTCCAGACAAATTGTAATAACATTATAATTACCCAGGCACTATCTACTATCTGAGACAGTTAGCTTGCCAACCGCTGCGAATGCACAACTTAATAAGGAAATCAATTAACAAGCTTGCCTTTATACGAAGGAAAAAATAGAAACAGTAACAAGTAATAGATTTAAAATGAAGGCTTTAAAAACAAAATTAAAGCAGTCGTAAAGTCAAGCGACGACATTGACTCGCAGAGACTTCACTTGACTCAACACAGCACAGCACAGCACAGACCCAGGCACCGGCACCGGCACTGGCACCGGCACTGGCACGAGCACCGAGGCACCGACTTCAACTTCAACTTCAACTCCAACTCCGAGTCAACTTGACTCTACTCGACTCTTCAGTGCACATGTAAACGCGCATAGACAGATACGAGATACATAGATAGATGGATGGATAGATACAAGTTACTCCGAGTCTCAAACATGGCAATGCACTCACCGAAGACGTTGTTGCAAAACCAATAAGACGACGGCCACGTCGGCCGCGCTGGCGATGGTGACGACGTCGGCAAATAGAAAAGAAGTAAAAAAAATAAATAACAAGAGACAAAAAAAAAAAAAACTTCCGTAAACAACGTAAGACAACAACACCAGCCACGACCGAGACCACGACGACGATGAAGACGACGTCGTCAAAGAAGGCAAAGACGATTTTAAAATTAGAAAAACAGCAGAAAAAAAAACCAAAAAAAAAAGAAGAGAAAAAAAAAACAAAGATTGTTTAACTATAAAACAACTGGGAATACTTTGTCTCGACGAGGGCGGGCATAATATAGTCAGCAGAGCGCGAGCAAGCAAAGACTTCGCCACACTGCAATTGGCAGCCTGGGGCTACTCATAGGCAAGCAAGGCTGCCAGTCAGCGAGTCAGACAGTCATTCATTCATTCACTCGCTCAGTCAGTCAGTCAGCCAGGCAGGCAGGCGGGCAGGCAAGCAGCCAGCTAGGCCGGCAGCTAGGCAGGCAGGCAGGCACAGGCAATCAAATAACTGAAGCATGACAACTTTATGCCAGGAGCGCTTAACTTAACAGCAACGACGCAACGTTGGCTGGGGCTGCAGCGGCGGCAATTCGCAAAGTAACTCAAGACACTGAGGTGTGGCAGTGTTTGTGTGCTGTGTATGTGTGTGTGTGTGTGTGCATTTGTGAAAGCAGTTGGGCGGTCGGTCGTGTGTGTTTGACTTTGCTGTTGTTGTTGTTCTTGTTGCAATGCAATCGTTGTGGTTGTTTTTGTTGTTATTGGTATCGCTGATGTTGTTGGTGTTGCTCTTGTTGGCACATAACATCAAATTAAACAAACAAAATTATGATGACTATGAAAACCAAGTCATCGTGATCTACATTATGGAAGGGAGGGTGTTCAAGAGCCGCTGAAGGTGTTCGGATGTCAAGTGTTGCGATGATCGATGATTGCAGTTAATTCTGATAAATTGAGTTACGATCAATAACTTGCAAACTGAATTGTGAATTTGAATTTGTCATGAATTGACTTAGATGAAGTCAACTTGATTAGAAGTTATTCTATTAACCCAATCATACTTGTCAACTGATGACTCAATTGTGAAGTTGCGCAGAGTGATTTATGATAGTTTTATTGTAGCAAACTTTGCAAATACCAAGTAAAATATCAAACACACTCAACACTCAAAGAATCCTAATAGTCAAATAGTTAAATTATAGATCAAATAGTTAATGAAAAAGATTAAATTCCAGGATATAATGATGATTTGCAAGTGTACCTTGTCGGCATGTTACTGATCCTATTTAACTTTAACTGCAGTCACATATCATAAGACAAATAAGATGCCATGGCTAGAATCTTAGTGCGAAACATAAAAGTCTTCATATTGAGAATGGCCTTCGATAAAAATGTGCACTCTAGGAAACAATATGCAAAAAGAGCTGCATAAAATATTAGCTCAAAATGCAAATATTTTCTGAAAAACACAACAAATAATAGCATAATAATTATTCACAGGATTTTGAGAAACTTATCTAATCCACACCTTAGTACAAACTAACAGATCACAAGTTCAAAGAATGGAACGCAGACAAAATAGGCTAGTATCAGATATGGTACATGAGAAAGATAAGCCTAATCAGGAATGGCGTGTAAAATATAAAATTAATGGAAAACTTTTGCTCAGAAGGACGGAGTATATTTTAATATAATATTAATGTGCTATTAAGATTCTAAGCATACTTCAATCTTGCTTATTCTTTGCTAAAGTCAGACAAAAATGTAGAGAAATTAAACTGTGTTGCATATCCATTTGCTTCAAGTTATAATAAATTCAAGTTATAAAACCGTTCATTTTAAAAAAGTTTGATTGTTCACCATGGCAAGCGTCTGCTGTATTTAAATGAAAAACTTGAAAATCTCTAAGTCAACACACAATTAAACGTACTAATGAGCTTAGCTTGGCGACAGTTGGCTTAAGAATTCACTTAGCACAGGTGCGACAACAAAGTAATTAGGTCCAACAAAGTGGACCAAAAAGGGCAGCTGTCCTTTCTTCTGTCCTGTCTCTCTGCAGATCTTAAAATTTGCGAAATTCTTAATAAAAAAGTGCATTTAGCTGGCGGCAACTGTTCACAAAGTTGTAAGTGTTTCATTAACTTTCAAGCAACTTGACAAGCGTGAAACTTTAGCCAAAGTTTCAAGTGAAAGTGCACACATTGGCACTCACGTCGAAAAACAATGCTTAGAGTAGAACCAAAACAACAAACAAAGGACTAGAATCAAACGAGAAAAACCATTCCCGTACATACGCACATATGCACACACACTCAGTCAATATCAATAATGCAGCCCTTGTGAAAGATAATTTGAAGACAAATGCTGTAAAACAAACAACTTCCGCTGCAAAGTAGCCGCAGGCAATTAAAGCACTTAATTTAATAAGCACACACACACCTTCTCACTCACGCAGCCACTGTCATGGCATACGTTGCACACTGGAACAAAAAGTTACCCGTATTACATAACTACAATGCAAAAACAAGTAATAGCAGCAAAAAACAAACCACACACACACAAACTCTAAATAAAAAATATAAAAAAAGGGCAAGGCACAAAATAAAACGCAAATTTTGCATTTTAATGAAATTTTTAATTTATTTAAAGCCAACGTGCAATGAACCTTCCGCAGTCGCTGCTGCTGCTGCTGCTGCTGCTGCGACTGCGACTGCTGCTGCGCCTTTGATTAATTGCGTGTGCATGGCAGAACGTATTAAAAATTAACGAGATACGTTTTTTGCTTGCATTGCGTTGCGCCGACTGCCTTTAGGTAAGCGATTTTTTACTTTTTATATTTTTTTTATTACTAATATTTTGTTGTTTGTCTTTTTTTATGCATGTATATATACTTAATAGCTCAATGAGTGTCACTGCGGCTGTTTAGCGCAAATGCAAAAAGATAAATAAATTTTACAAAAGACAAAGACGAAACACAAGGCGAATTTCTTAAAAATGCTGTAAAACAAAATTACTGCGCGCATATGGCGTTGTTTGTATGCAAAACTTTTTTAATGATTGTTTTTTGTTTATGTTTTTTTTACTTTTCAATATTGTTTTTTCTGTTTGTTTCATTTAGTCATTGCATGTTATTTTACAATGCGGCGTTGCGATTTTCCACACGCTCACCCGCCCACGAGCTCACAACACTTCTATGCTTGGCATGTTTTTTAAATTTATGCAATTTCTGCCTTAAAGCGTAAACGTCAAGCAATTTTCATGTTGCATGCCACAGCCAGAGCAACACCGAAAACAATTCTCAAGCACATCGCACGCACAGCTACTCTTCGTGCTATTTTCCCATCTTTTTATTTTATTTTTATTTCTGTTTTGTTCTGTTTATTCTCTTTGGTTCCGTGTAAATGTCAAAAGTGACAATAAATACGACGCAGGCAAAACTACTTAACATGCGCACAAAACGCATAAAACTGAAAGAAGGCAAAAATAATAAAAACAAAAATTTAAATACTCATTAAACGGCAACAAAAAAACATTGCAACAACAAAAACCAAAAAATAAAAAAATAATCAAAACCAATGCAGATAATCTCTTGCGGTATCGACAGTTTTAAGTTTTCTGTTTTTTTTTTTAACTTCAAGCATACGCTGCAAGACCCGCCTCGTGTTGCCAAACCGATCACTGACCTAATGTAATGAGTTTGCTTTTGTTGCACGATCAAGCGGCGCAATCAGCCAAGGCAACAACAGCAACATTGTATGCTGTAGCGCTGTAGATGCTGACGATGACGATGGCGATGACGAGAACAGCACCAAGCGAAACAATAATAACAACAAAACAACAAAATCAACAAGAACGACAACAACAACAACAACAAAAAAAAACAGTTGACAACAGATGCTGACGCAGCGATAGGATAGCAAAGCACAGCAGCAGTGCAGTAGCCATAAAAGCAGCTTTGGCTTGCAGCATGCAACACATGATAAAAAAAAAAACAAATAAACAAAAAAAAAATGAATAAGCGAAAAAAAGAATACGCGAAAGAAGAAAAGAAGAAGCAGTAGGCACAAAACAAAGAGCAAACATGCACGACGACGGCATCAACATCGGCATCGGCATGCATTGGCCTCCTGAGCACTTAAAAAATGCAGTAAAAGTGGTGCAAGTGGCAACGCAGCAATGCAACAGGCGCAAAGCGGCTTATTTGAGTTATGCCATGCGCAGCGTTGCACAAGTGCCTGCACGGGCAGAGACAGTGGCAGCGGCTGGTCACAGTCACATTCGCTGAAAGCTACAAGAAGTTGACCAAAGCACACATTGTGCAGCACTCTGAGAACAATTGTTCTTTTTCTTTTTTATTTCTGTTATTTTTTTTCACGTTTTTATTTCTTTATTTTTCCAATGCATCAGCCTAGTGCAGGTAGTCAATAATTTTGCACATTACATGTTTTCGTTGCCAATTGCAGGAGCACTCAGCCGGAAACGGAAATATTTATAGCAGCATCGATTAGCAGCTCATGATATTCCACGTAATTGCAGCATATCCATGCAAAGTAGCGGAGTATGCGTTTTTTTCTTTTTTTTTTCGCCCCTTTTTTTTAAGCAAGTAATCGATTACGTGCCACACAAATGTAAAGCAATTGCACAGAAAACAAGTTTTGCATTTGATCAGCAGCTAAGTGCATTCGACCGCACAAGGCAAACTGGTGCACACCTAACAGAAAGTAACCGGGCGCCACTCTGCGCTACTTAAGATCATTAATAATATTTAATGCCAGGCAGCGCATAATTGCATTCAAATTGCATAAGATCACATTTTAATAGGCCCGCATGGCTGGCGTACAAATTATTGCACAGCCGCATACTTGCAGGTAGGCCATGGATAAAATTAAGCCAACGACGGTCGGCCAGCTTCCGACGTACACATATGTAATAGATCATGTGCAGAGCATTCTATTTTATTCTAAGAATCTGAAACGCAGCATGGCTGACTTTTCAATAAAATGGAAATTACTAAGTTCTGTTGATAAATGACTCGCTGCGCCTTCAGCTTCACGAGGCATAAGCACGAGCACAGCTCAAACAGAAAGCAATATGCTGAAGATATTCGCAGTTAGCTTAGCAAGATTATATATACTTAAATTTTCTAGTTAGGCTGTTTGGCACATTGTTAAGTTAGTGGCTTAGAGTTATTTGATATAAGGAATGCAAAATGCGGCACATAACGGCGACCACCGTCTGACACAGACTACACATGTTAACAGAAGATTTTCTGTGGCTAAGAAAATCTATAGTGTATTCGTAGCTTTAATCTTTTTTTTTTGCGATCAGTATAGTATAGTTAGACAATAACTAGAAAGGCTGGGCTATTGTAGGGTGCATCCGACTATAGGATACCCCGTATTCAATCCAAAATTCAGGAAATTTTTTTTTTTGCTTTTTTTATTTATTACATAATAATGTAACGATATCTCAAGAAACAAAAAAGGTTTGCTTAATAAAAGTAATTTTTCGGCCAATCGTTCCTATGGCAGCTATATGTTATAGTAAACCGATGTATATTTGGAAATTACTTAAAATGATTACATTCAAAAATTGGCATCGATGACATAATAAACAAAAAAGTTATTATCAGTAAATGTGGTTTTTCCGCCGATTGCTCCTAATGCAGCTATATGATATAGTGAACCGATATACATCATATTGAGACATATGATTGGACATTATCTATAACTATTACATATGCAATTTGGTAACGATATCTTAAAAAAACCAAATGATTTTGGTTTATAAATGTCAATTTTTGGCCGATCGTTCCTAAGGCAGCTTTATATTATAGATTGAATAACGATAAAACAAAATAAGCTTCTTAATCCTATGGATTAGAAGAGTCTTTCTGCCAAATTTGGTACCTACATCGACTTGACTTTATTAGGGTCTGCCACGCCTCTTTCTGACAGTTACATACATTTTATGCCTTTTAGCATTTTATCGTACGTAGTGTATAAAAGAGCCCTTCAAAGTCAACGGTAACTTCAATAAAAAAGCACAATCGCTAAGAAATCCCGTGGCTTTTTAAGGCAAGAAAAAGTTTATTATTGGGTTCCTACTGAAGTACAGCTACAGAATAAACTATATATCCTTGTATGCTGTATGATTTTGCTTTTTGGTATTAAACTTCAATGTATGTGCCTAGTAAAGCTTAATAGGCGTGTAAAAATCTTAAGGCGCCTCTTGCGATTTATTGCAGTGCTTCTTTTTTTAGTATCAATCAAAGAAAGTCTAATGCATGGGAAGTCTAAGTGCGCCTTCAGTTGGTCACCGTACGCACAACTGCTCGTAAATCAGTTAACCTACGCAGACACAAAGTAGAGTCTGTCTGTCCGCCGGTGTGTCTCTCTGATTAACACAACTTCCTGCGACAGTTTAAAGTGAGCTTCATAAAACTCTTTCACTGCATCAAAGGCACTTTCGCGCACATTATGTAGTCGCAGTAGTGCGTAGCTGAACGCTTTTCCTGCCATTCACAGAGCAAGAAGGAGCGAGCAGCAGTTGCCAGTTGAGCAGCAGTTGCCAGTTGAGCAGCAGTAAGCGGTAAACACTTTAAGTGCTACTTAGACGCGCAAAGCACAATCGGCAGCATTAATCAAAGCATTCATATGCGGTGCACTGTTTGTCACCTAGCCTGGGTGTGTTTAAGCCAGCTTATCCTGCAGTTGGCAGCTGCTTCCTGCTACTTAAAAAAAAAAGAAAACTAAAATTGCAACAGCAAAAAGTATAACATACTTTTGCACACATTGGCCCGGCTATGACAACGACGATGATGACGACGACGATGACGACGATGGCGATGCGGAAGGCGATGAAGATACTTTCCCAGCATTTAGTCGCCTCATATAGTGTACATGTACACACGTAGGTATGTGTCTGCGTTGTTTTTTTCTTTTTTTTTCACAAACATCCGTTTGCATACTTCACACTTGCAAAATCACAAAAAAAAAAAGAAGAAGCAACCTGACAGTAAAAAATGTTGGAAAATGCGAAAAATAGTGTTACTTCAAATGAGTCTTGAATGTGAAAATCCTCGACTGACATATGCAACATGATCGCATGTGCTCGTGCCCCCGTGTGTCCCTACGCCCGTGTGCCACAATGCGAGTGTGCGTCTGACTGTGGCAGAAGCAAAGTTAATTTGTTCCGACGGCGAAACAAGCTATTAGCGTACCGTGTTACTTTTTTCTTGTACTCGCCGTTTTCCATTAGTGACATACACTGCGGGAAATTACTTTTATGCCTAAAAATAGTTTATTCAGTTATAATAATTAAAAATTGTAGCAATATCTTAATTTTAATTCAATTCACTGAAATCTTCCTTGAAACCTTCTTAAGTTAAAATAATCAACAGACGTTTTGCTAATAAACTCACTTTAAAAGCCGACTGGATTCCATAACACAAAGATATCATCTTATAACGAGAGACAAAGGAAGATAAACATAAGGCATGTTTCAACGCTTTCTTACAGACTATAAAACATATTAACATGATTGGTTTCCTATAAAATTTAATAATAAATTATAATTAGGCAAACTTAGACCCATACAGCATGGTAGCATAGATTTTGATTGAGGAATATCTATGACTTATTTTCTCAGTGTATGTATGCATTGCTATTTTTATTTTATTTATTTTTTTTTATTTTTTGTTTGCCATTTCGTTGTACGTCTACATGTTGATGCTTTAATGCGACCCTTGTCCTCAAACCCCACCGCAACGCGTTGCGCATCACAGTCGCCGTCGCAGCCATGCCACTTCAAAAACTTTACTTACGCCAAAGTTTTGCATGTGCCGCCACTGCGCAAACATACGCAATGTGTATGGACAGGCAACTGGCTACAAGTGTTTCGTAGCTCCTTTTTTTCATGTAAGCTTATTTTGTTTTTTATTTTGTTTTTGTTTTGTACGTGTATTCTGTTTTTGCACTAAAGTTTGTAAATATATTTTGTATTTATTTTTATTTTTCTTACGTTTTTGCGTAGCTGTGGAAATTTGTGTTCATTCAACATGTCATGAATGAATAATTAGCAAGCTGCGCTGCATTATGCAGCGAATGCAACAACGCGTATAGAAATCTAATTAGAATGCGTTTTCCAAGTGCAAGCAGGCAGGCAGAGAAGCAGAATAGCCGAGTAGCAGCAGCAGAGTAGCAGAGAAGCAAGCAAAAGAGCTGCGAGCAGACAAAGAGGGAGACACGTACTAATAAACGATAAACGAAAGTATGCGATGGCGATAGGAAGTCGTGTGGCTATGGCCGTGGCTATGGCTGTGAGCGCGACAAAGTCACTTTGCGTGCCATTTTAAAATTCTTTATTCTTTTATTTATCATATATAATTATACTCTATTCTTGTTCTTTTTTTCTTTTTTTTTGTTTTTGTTGCTACTAGCATTAATTAATTTTGTTGTTACTCTGTTGTAACTGCAATTTTTTCTAATGCATTTGCTGCTAATTTCTTGTCCGCTGCAACAACATTTTACGTGTGCATACATATTTATAAGTCTTTAGTAAGTAGCAGCAAAAACAGAAAAAAAAACAAAAAATCAAAAAAAAAGAAAAAAAATATAACAAAGAAGACTAAAAATAAAAAATACCCATGATTATCAAACCATTTTCATTGCAAGCGACCGACAACGAGTTGCCCGTTGCATGCCAGTTGGACATTATGCGCTGTCGGAAGTGCAGTCTGATAAGGAAACCGGAATTATTTATATCAATTTTTTTATTCTTATTTCATTTTTATTTATTTTTTTTAAATTTGCGATTTCCCAAGCTGTGCATAAAATAAATATTTATGCGTTATTTTGCATTAAAATGCGAAAAATAACGGCAAAAGCGCATGGATACAAATTACAGTGATTTCTCTATTTTTCATTTGCTTTTTTATGACTTGCTAAGCAATAATAATAATAATCATTTTTTAAAAGCACGCTTGGTTAACTGACTCAGAACATAATATTCTCAACTAAAATATAAAATTTATATTCTTTCAACAATTATTTTTAGTAAAGGCATAACTAGAAACTGAAATGTTTAATTGTTTAAGATGAAAGCTATTATTCACTTAATTTTGTAAAACTGCCGGTTATCATAAAATACTTAAAGCAACATAACATACAAAGTGTATATATATGTAAGTAGGTGTTTATGTGCGTATGTGTATGCATCTTAATTTGTTAAATTCAAAATTTCCCACGCATCTTGACTTATTAACAAATTCATTGTGCGAACTTAAATATATTGTCATTATTTTAATTTGTGTGTGCGTTTTTGTTGTTTTTTCCTTATATTACCATGCCTTGCCTTGCTTGTTTGCTTTCCTGTGCTACACATGCCACCAAATACCAAGACTACCTCAATACGAGTTTGGTTGCCTGTATTGAAACAAAAAAAAAAATACTTCAAACATAAAAGCAAAAACAACAGCAACAAAAAATAAAAGCATTACAACAAAAACAACACTTTTGTTTAGTAAAAATAGTTAAGCAAAAAAAAAAAATAAAAAACAAAACAAATAAGCGAATAAAAAACCAAAAACGACAAAAATCGTTTAGCATATTTTAGCATATTTCCACAATCAACGTGCAAGCGAAATACTCGGCAGCTACATCGTTTCGCCCTCTCGCGCACAAGCATTACTTATGCTGTGCTCTGTCCGTCTACCTGCGACCGCAGGTAACACGGTACACATCGGTACATCATCGTAACTCACAAATACAGACACAAACACTTTAGCGCGTCGTGTGCTCAGTTCATTAGCACTTGAAGCGTACGCTCAATCGTTCATTCGTTGCGCAGACACCGCACACCGTGCGTCCCGCTCCCACAACAGCGGCTATGACATAAATGTTTCATTGCTACTCGAGTTTTTCTTCTTTTGTTCGGCTGCCGGTACTCGGCCGGCCATGCTTTGCTTAGCTTCGCTTCGGTGCGACATGGTTCCGTACTGTTCGCAACGCAGCGCGTCTCCCCGCTCCTGCGCAGATTGCTTTGCGTTGACATTGTCAATGAATAACGAAAGTTTATGGATTTATGGCGCTCTGCATGTCACTTGTATTTGTTAAAGTTTTTGTTTTACTTCTTCGCTAGTCCGCTTCTTTGTTTCACTTTTTATCGCTGTTTTTGCTTTTGCCAATGCGAAAGTGAATTTATAATCAGTTATTGATCATCAGTTGACTTTAATTAATGTGGGAGCGATGTTGCTTTTTTTTTTCTTAATTGGCTTCTTTCCGGAAATTTATTTTTATTTATGCACAATTTTAAATCAACTGACACACGCTTCAAATATTGTGGACAATAAACATAATAATTAATAAATAAACAAACAATAAACAAATGTGTACACAAATGTGACAAAATCGCGGCCAACGTTTTCGCTGTCAAGTTCAATAACACGACGAAGGCGATTGCCGCGATTGTGATGATTGTGTCAGGCGCATGACGCGATCATTTTAAATACTTAGTATATGCACAAGATGTGCGGTAGGCTAAAATGCAAACGAAATTAATATGCTTGATACTATAATGGGCATGCATATTTATTTATTATTTATTTTCGCATTCGTCGAATATGTTTTAAAATAAAACAATAATTCACCATAAAAAACTTATTTCGCTTAACGGTATTCGACATCAGTAACACGATTCTCCACATCAAACTGTTAAAATGTCAGCGATTTTACTCCTCAGTCGAGGCTATTTTATTAATTCTGATTATTCAACAATTTTTCTGTGTCCATAATTCAGCTTAATTTTTAATTACACGTTAAATTTTTAAAATAGCTGACGGATCAACAGTCTTTGATCTGACATAGCGAACCAAGCATAAAAAAACTCGTTTATTCTTAACCAACTAAACTATTAACTTATCTTAAATTGCATTATATTATAATATATAGAAAATAATTAAGTATTGAAACAATTGTATTTATTATTATTTTTTTTGTTAGCAATTACAATAAATGAATCTGAACGTCGCATATCATGGCAGAATGGTCAACACACTTTGCGTCAAAGAAACAAACTGCAATTGCCAGTTGCCACACTCAAAGTAAATTCACTTTACACTTGAGAGCGGAACACATACTATAAAACACACTCGTAAGCCCATGGGTAATCCTAGATAAAATCAGTTTTCTGTTAATGTTTTTTTTGGCTGCAAAGCTAAAACCAATTTCAAGCAACTTAAAAGCCACACAGAGCGATTTTTATGTGTATGTTAACAATCATTTGGTTAATACGCTAAACTAATGTGATTTGATTGACATTATAAGATACGCGTTGTACAAAGGAGACAATTAATAGCTACACAGTAAGCGAAGCACAGCAACAACAACAATAACAACACATTACAGATACGACCTTAACAACAGCAGACCAACGCATAAGCAGCGACAAGCAACGACAATCGATGACAACGATGACAGTGGCAGGGACAGAGACAGAGCCGGAGATGGAGACGGAGACGGGGACAGAGATGTCTTAACGTTTCAACTGAGCCAACTCGTTTAAATTTCCATTGTTTAATTCAATAGAAAACAACGGCACATGCGCTCCATTTATAGACGAAGACGCATAATCATGTTTATTTAACAAATACGAAAAGTCACAGTCGAAGTAGAAGCAGAAGCAGCAGCAGCAGCAGCGGCACAGCAGCAGCAATAGAAGGAAACGACGACCGAGTGAGAAAAAGAAAGAAGAAATATTACAAACAAAAAAGAAAAAATAAAATATTATAAACAAAACACGCAGCTTGCATACAAAACTTTATACAATGTTTTTCAATTTTTTTCTTTTTTTTTTTCTTCGTTTTATTTAGACTTATAAATAAACAGGCAAGACTGCAACAACAACAACAACAACAACAACATCGATGTTCATGTTGATTTTGATAATGATGATGATGTTGCTGTTGCTGTTGTTGCCGCTGAGTGGGTTTATTTGTAGCTGCCTGCCGCACACCACACCTCCCTCCCAAAAAAAAATACGCATTCAAGGTGAATAACATTTGCGTGACACTCCCCGTGTATAAAAGTATTCGATTGCCTGCCTGCCTGTCTGTCTGTCTGTCTGTCTGTCTGTCCGCCTGTCTACCTACCTGACCGACTGACTGCCTGCTTTTCGACTTTAACAAATCATTTTCGCTGTTTACTTAAAGCAAAACATTTAAATTCCTTGTGACGTTTTTATATAAATTTTCTTTGTGATTTTGTTTCTGTATGTGCATATGTATGTGTGCACATGCATACATACATAAATAAATACATGCGAGTTTATTTGTATAAATTCATTTGTTTGCTTTATTGTGCTTGTCATTTGATTTTGCCATTATGTACGCGTCTGTCTTTCTTGTTCAAAATTAATATTGGGTTCAATTTTATTTGACATTTCATTAAATATTTCATTTGACATTCGCGTTGAAGGCAACTCGGGATTAATTGAAATAAAAATTCTGTTGTTCATTTTCCTTAAATTAATTGAGCGTAAGTGTATTTCTTTTTTTCTATTGCTTATGTTTTTCAGTTTGCTCCCTCTCATCTGTTGACCTGCTGCTAATATGAATATTGGCTGAGCACATCACAGAGTACACAATGGATGCAGCAATGTAAGCAAAGTATATTTTCTTTTTGAAGCGTGACTATCTTAGTATGAAATATGATAGGCTTTACAAAGAGCGCAATGCTTGGGTCACTCAGATATCAGTGCCTAATCAGGGTTGAGAATGTTGCTGCCAGAGATCAAGTCAGATTAAATGAGCAAACGAGCAAATCTGCAAGCTAAGTAATTTGAATTATTAGGCGAGAACAATAAAAATTACAATAATTTTTACCTTTAAGTTTATTGCAATTATCCTTGAGCTAGAGAACATTGAAACTATGTTTAATAAAAAATTTTAAAATCTCGAAATTGTAGAAATCGCTTTTGCATTCGCAGAAGCACCACAACTGCATAAAATATTTATTTTTTTGTTTCCATTAGCCACAGTTAAGTTAGAAGACCCCCACAGTCATCTAATTGCTGTTGGTGTCCTTCTTTGATGTAAAAACATTTTCGCATTCCATTGCGCAATGCTCGCTTAACTCATCAAGCAAACTTTTGCCCCGCACAACTCAAAGTCGTTAAAATATTTTCATTTTCTGTTTTTTAGTTGTTGTTATGTAGGAAAAATAACAAACTCGTTCTACAATTAGTAAAGCACCGCAAGCGTACCTTAGATGCCATAACCAGTTCAACTAATTACAATCCCCCAAAAAAAAAAATGAAAAAAAAAAAAAACAAAGTCAAAAACAGCAATTTCATAGCTATGTAAACACATTACAAAACTTTCGCCTGAGGACTCACAAAGCCATGAAAACGTAACACAACACTATTGCCTAAAAGTCTTGGTGCACACACAACGTTTAGATGCCATACTTAAGGTCAATTGTTATTAAGCATTTTTCAAAATTACACTTTAATGACCATTAAATAGTTGCTAATGTTAACAAAATATTATTATATTATTATAACAAAAATTATATGCTAATCCAAAAAGCAAAAGAAATAAACATGATTTTGAACACGAATTGCAGTAAAAGCAGCAAAGCTAAGAACCAGGAAGTCAATTTGCGGCTAAAGAACATTTTTCAATATACACACATGAATGTGGCAACCGTTAAAGAAGTCAACCGCCGGCGCTGTTGGTCGGCGCTGTTGGCTGGCCGGTGCGGTCGCTCAGTCGCTCGGATTCCCGCACATTGGTTGGCTACAATTTTATGCGTTGGAAATGTTCATTGCGAGCAACAGGTTCCAACGACGACGATGTCGACCGAGTGTTGAGCATTCAGTTTTTTTTTTGTTTTTTTTTTTTTTGCTTCCCCCTCCCCTTTTTATTTTAATGATTTTACGATTAGCGCCGTTTTACTTTGTAATTTTATTTTACTTTTTTTTTTTCATTTCGCTACGCTAACTACCGCACAGCCAAATGTACAAACGGTAGGAAGACAGACGAGCCGACCAATCGACCAATTGAGCAACCGACAGACAGACAGACAGACAAACAGTTGCACAGACAGTCGACAGTTGTCTGGTGTCTACAGGCAAGAGTGTATCTAAAATCTATGTGCAGCCTTAGTCGGTAACAGTCACACATGTGTTAACGAAAGCGTCGCTAGCGGAGCAGACTGGCAGACGAACGGCAAGAAGCAAGCGACGGACAGGCAGGCAGGCAGATAGGGAGGCAAGCAGACGGACGGGCAGACAGACAGGCAAACGTGCGCTTAGCCTAACAGCAGACATACGGGGTTGGCTGGCTGCTTCGTTTGCGATGGGTTGGGAAGCGCGTTTAATAGGTTTTTGCGCCCCTTAGGCAGCAAACGCAGACAGTGCGACAGACAAGGCAGCTTGACTTGCCTGACTCGGCAGACGTTGATAGTTGTTACACTAAAAAAAAAATCTGCTGCCATGAGAATTAGATTAAGGCAATTTCTGAACGTATACTTGACATCCTAAACTATATCGTAGGTTTATTATATGTGGTCAGTTTTTGCACATATTGAAAAACAAAATCAATGTTTTGAGATATTGCCTATTTTATATAAAATGATATGCAGCTCACTGTAACTTTTTTCACACAAATCGTTTGATGTTAAGTATTTTGTAGAAATTATATAGAATATTTATAAGAGGCACCATCTATATGTCAGGTTTAGGACATATTAGGTTACGTGTTATAAAGTCAAGTATCATAACTTTGTTTTTAAATGTAATTTTTAAAATTGGTTTGAATACAAAGATGTATTACGAAAAGCAAAATGAAAACTCATTTTCGACTTAAATCGATATATGATATTCTATGACACAAAAATGTACAGATTTTCAAGAGCTAATAACAGGTTATGCTAAAAAGCTAAAAGTTATCTACTCTGATTTCAAGATATCGTTTCAAGTTTTCCTAATACAGATAATTATAAAAACAAAACTTATAAAAAAAAGGTGACTGGGTTATAAATTACAAAAACTCTAATCTGTTGTTATCTCAAGAAGCGAAGTCACTTTTAAAATTATTTTATACGTAAAGACTACAGAAACATATAATTCTGATAATTAAAATCATATTTATACTCATTATTATTTTAACGATTTTTTATCGTCTTATTTTTTTTATAAACCTTTTATATTTCAAAAGAATTCGAAGAGGGCAACTCTTTGCAGTTTGCATTTTTGAAGTGTACCCCATAGGCACAATGTACACACACTCCACACGAGTAAGTTTAATTATAGATGTGCCAAGCGCTTTGAATTAGTTTTAAATGCTCAGCAGCAGCAAAGCTGAAGGAAGGAAAGCCCAGCAACAGCCGCAGCCACAGTCAAAGCGGCAACGGCAGCAAAAGACGAAGGCGAAAAATGTGAAGAAAAAAAAAAAGAAGAAGAAAACGTTAACTAAATGTTGTAAACCTGTATGAATGTCATAAATTATACATTATACGAGCACGAGTATCTATCCACATCATGGGGCCAGTGGCTTGCTGTGGTTACATGTGGCATATCTCAGTGTGCCTCTAATAACCGACGTAGGGCATTTCGTGTCTGCATGCTCGTATGTCTTGTAACTGTCTTTCACATGCGACTTCAGGGAAAATTCTTCGTAAACAATTATTAAACTACAAACATAAAAAAAAAAAATCATACCAACACGACTAACAACAAAAAAAAACATTAAAAAATAATAATAATAATAGAAAAAAACAGAAAATAGTAACAAAACGAAAAATTGTTTTACACAAAAATCATAAAATTTGTTAAACTTTTATTATGGCAAGGACTGTTTTTACTGTGCTTGTGGTGTGTGTAAGTGTCTAACCCACAGATTAAGTCGTAAGCTTTATGACCGAAAGTTACAAAAAAGAAAAGAAAACAAAAAAAGGTTATGGTTAACTGACTGAGATATGTACATATGTTACATGGAAGACATAGCATACGGTGCGCCGCGTGCGTGAGTCGGGGGGGAGTGTACTCACTTATGCCTGACTCACTTTAAGTGTGAATATCAACTGCCGTTATATGCATTGTGCCGTTAACTTCCTGCTAACGTCTAACAAATCGGCCAACTAAAACTAATGCGAAGAAGTTTAACTACATACATAAAAAAAAAAAAAAAAAAATGCAATAAAACCCAACAGTAAGGCGCAAAAGAACCAATTTTACACGTTTAGACGAACAATTCAGCTTTGCAGCGGATGCGAGAGGCGGAATGACTCAATCCAAGGGTGCAGAGTAGCTGGAAAATAAAATACCCACAGTAGATCAAATGAGAAATCAGCGAATAAAAAGGACTTTCTGGCAACTACTGAGGACTGTGAAGAAGTAAAGTAGACACTCTGGACCAAGGCATGTTCAAGTAATTTTTCATCAGTAAATCTAATGGAAAATCCTACATCCTTTAGTACTAAGCACTAAATTAATGGACATGTTTTATTTTATACAGTGAAATGGAGCGCAAGTGTCAAAGTGCTGGAATACTTTCAAAAATCTAATGAAATTCCCACTATATGTACATTTATATATCCAGTATTTTATTTTAGAGTAAAGACGTGAAGCTACTTAACCAGTTTCCTGCACTGCCATTGTAACTTACCGCAGTTCTTAGCAGCGTTTTATAACTTTGGCACGTCGTGCACACAAAAAGCCAATCTTCGCTTACATTGTTTCACGGCTTAGTGCAGCACACAGCAGCTTAGCAATGCAGCAGCGAATATTCGCTACAATAAAAATTAACACATTCTCAGGCGAAAATGCAGAGCAACAAACTTTGCTGAAAGCGGCAAAGCTAAAAGCTAAAAAACCAAACAAAATAACAAAAAAAAAAAAAAAACAAACTGGCAAGGCAATGGCTTTAGTCGGGCGCACCCGACAATAGAATACCCTGTACCCAATCCAAAATATAATATATATATGTTTCTTTATTTTGCTTTAATATTTTGTACAAATTATATAAAGGTATCGATAGGAAAAAATTTTTATTATTTGTAAAAGTCATTTTTTGGCCGATCTTTCATATGTCAGGTATATGTTATAATAAACCGATATTTATTATATTCAGATATATAAATGGATATTGCCAAAAATTATAAAAGCCAAAATTTGGTAAACAAAAAGTTTTTCTCAGTAAATGTGGCTTTTCGGCCTTTCCTAGTCTAGCTGCCTAGGTTGAAAAAAAAAAAAAAAATTTTTTTTATGCCTATAGATTAGAAGAGTCATCGTGCCAAATTTGATGATTGTAGGTCTAACTGTTTCCGAGATCCGTTTGTTCATACAGACAAACAGAAAGACAGACAGACATGGCTAGATCGACTCACCTTTCGACGTTGATCAAGAATATATATACTTTATGGGGTCTGCCACGCCTCCTTCTGCCTGTTACATACACTTGCACAATTTTAATATACCATTTGCCATTTTTTGGTGCAGGGTATTAAAAAAATACAAAGGAAAAAAAAGCCAACACAGATAAAAAGAAGGCACAGATACTTATATTAATTGCTTCATTAAGCAGCCATCATGCACATGTTTTGCATCGTTCTGCTGTGGCCGATTTCCTTGCCTTTGCGTTTGCCAGAGTTTGGTTTTAGTTCAGTCGGCAAAGTTGTAAAAACCATAACAGTAACAACAACAACCAGAATAACAACAATGCAACAAATTTATTTACAACTTTTTGTTGCCGTCTGCCGTTGTGCCGTACACAATTGTTGTTGTTTCTGTTATTGTTGTTGTTGCAGCCATTCGTAAATGTTTATGAAAATACAACTTAAAAGAATTTCAAACAAATTTTACCGCCAATAAGCACAACAACAAAATTAACACCAACAACAACAACAACAACAACAACGACAACGCCAACAGCATGAAATGCACTTTTGAAAAGTTTTATTTTTTGCTTATGTTCACTTTCAATTAATTTGTTTTTATTGTATTCTCTCTATGTGCATTTAGCATTTAAAAATATAAAAAACAAAAAACAATTTTGTTTATGAATAATTTATACTTGCGCGTACTTTGTATATTTTAAACGTCAGACATTTCGAGAAAAAAATAAATTTAATTGAAATTGTTTGCTTTTATAAACAAAAAATCAAAAACTATTTTTACATGCATGAGCAGAACGCCTAAAAGCATACAATGAAATTATTTTGAATATAATATAAAAAAATCAGTGCCATGTTTACTGTTGCCATGCGATAGGGACAATTTAGATAGAGTGCAATGCCATAATGGCAGCCTGCCCTAATGCCAGAAAGTATGCTATATTAATGCGTATGAGGCGAAGGGGTTGCTGTTCGATAGTCGCGTGTTGTTTTAGTGCAAAATATGCAAACAATCAACGCTGACAAAAAAAAATTGCCAACTTTAATTCGTGTTGCATGTTAGCCAATATGTTTGCACCACTGTAAAACACCTAAAAGCATGCTAAAGCGAAAAGAAAGAGAAAAAAACATGTAAACTTGTATGTAGGAACACAAAGCTGCCAGCTAAGTTTTGAATAAGCTGATGAATATTTAACTTGGATTTCCATGCCTCCGACAAATAACCTAATGAAGTTAAGCTTATGAAATGCGCTAACAAAATCCTTATTGGATTTTACGACATTATGTCACATTTACTAGCTTCACTGCTTAATGCTTTACATATTTCCAGTGTCTATTGCAGAGTGGAATTATTGACTGCAAATTGCCAGTAGGTTTAGCATTAGGCTCATTGATTGATTCTTCTTTTTTTCAGCTAAGTAATCTATTAAGCTCCTAGACAACTAGAGCACCTCCATAAGTGCGCTGTCTTACAAAAATGCTTAGAAGGTTAGATGTCTGTATTCACCTAATCGTCACATGAGGTCCCAGTTGAAGCATTCTTCGCTTTGTAAGCGCATCAAATTTTGAAATGTTGTGCAACCTACTCTTAGTTGAATATTCATTGATGCCTATTGAAGGCTAAAAAATTTCAAAAACATGTTAATTCAATATTTGTATTCCTTAAAAAAACTAATTTCATTAATTGATTCTAATAAAAAAATAAAACAACATACTAAAAAGTTGTTGTTTTCAGTTCATTGACTCTAAATTGTTTTTACCTATTGGAATGATAGGCATTTCCTAGTTTCGCCAGCGTTTGCCTTTGAGTAGCACTTTAACAAACTTTAATTGAAATTAAATGAAGCTACCTAATGCAAGTGTCACTTTCTCCCTGCACATGGCACTTAGCCAAAGCTAGTTCAAAACTTTCGTCTCTGTGCATGAGGTGTGCTGCGAGGACCACAAGCGACGCAGCCCTCAGAAAGGTAATAAACACGCATACGATATTTTTCCCAACGTCTAAGTTAAATAAAAGCGAATTTGAGAAGAGGAAGACGGAGCAGGCAAAGGAACAAAAAAACACAAGACACACAAAGTTGATAACAAGCTGTAAACCAAGATTAAATTGGATTTCGTAAGAATTTGTAACTCTAAGCGCTTACAGAGAAGCGCAAGTCAAGTGAAGTACAACAGCAGCGGCAACAACAACAACAACCACAACAGCAGTTGCTGGCGGGCAGAGGAACTACAAAACGAGCAAAAATACGCAGAAAACTGTCAACAAAAGCGAAGAACGAAGATTGTAAGCAAATCCACACACGAAGACAAAAGTGTTAACTTAATTATTTAGCATGCAAAAAACTAAAACCAAAAGCAAAGGCGAAGCTCTTACTACAAATTTCAACAAAGTTGGCAACAAAGAAAAGTGACGCTGCCTGCCATAAAAGCAACACAGCAAAAAAAAAAAACAAAAAGTTAAGAAACAAAAAATCAAAAAACAAGCAAACATGTGAAATAAGATTCGTATACAAGATTTTATTTTAAGTGGATTTATGCACGTCTAGTTCAAAAAAATTATTTCGAAACAAGTTCAAAAACTGACTCAGACATGGAGACAGTAAAAGTTGAAATACAAACATAAGCCACATAAGCAGCAGCAGCAAAGAACAGAATCAAAAAAAGAGAAAACAAAAAGAAGACAGAAAAGAAAAGAAAAGAAAAAAAATATGACCAAATCGTACCGCAAAGTAGTCTGAAAGAATAAATAAACAGACTTACCAACAGTCAAACAGACAGACAGGCAGACAGACAGACGGACAGAGAGACGAAATGGACAGTTAAAAACATATGCGACGTGCCAAAGATACAGGTAAAAAGATACAAAGATACAGGGTTTTGGTTACTCTGCTGCTGTTGCTGCTGCTGGCAGGCACGCAGCCAGGCAGACAATATCAAAAAGGTTTAAGCAGCAGCAGCAGCAGCAGCAGTAAAACTCGTAGACAGGCACACTCACAGACACACACACACACACACACACACACAGCTCAGCTCCTCCTTCTACTCCTACTCCAGCTTCAGCTTCAACTTCTGCTGCGTTGTTGCTGATGACCAACTGCCTGCTTACCTTAACGTCCCTCCAGCCGCTGGCACTCGCTGGCAACCCTCCCGCAACCGCTCAACCTTTGGCTGTGTCTACATTTTTTCATATGCAGTCACTTGACATTGGAAAGTTCAAAAACTTTTGACGCAAACTAAAAAACTATTTCCAGCTTCTTGAGCTGCAGCGTCGGCTGGCTGGTGATTCCTGGAATTTCACACTTTTTGCTTGACTTGATTATGTTGCTGCAGGATTAAGGCGCTCAACCACATACACACACACACACGCACACACACATACACACTTGCCAATACCGTAGGGGCGAAAGATAAAAAGTGTGCATATGAAATGAAATCTCTACGCATATGTGAGTGTGCTGCGTGTGCGTTTTTAGTTTTCCTTTGATTTTTCGCTTCTCATGCATCTTATGTTTTTGGCATATATTTTCTTTTAAATTACTTTTCAAATGCACTGCAAGCAGAAACATCAATTCAGTTGCTAGTTTAGACAGCTCATCAAAACTTTCGCTTTTCACATTGAACTCAACTCGATTTGCGACAAGCAACAGCAAATGTTTTGGCATAAGCAAATTTACACTAGTCCACATAAGTTATTTTACACCGCCTTAAAGACGCTTGGTGCGCTTGAATTGGCTTAAGCCAATTTATTTGTTGGCTGTAAAAAATTCGCAAGAAAAATTAAGTTTATGAGCCGCAACATAAAAAAAGCAAAAACCGCAGCCAATGTGTCAATTTTTTGGTATTTTTTTTATTTTGCCAAAGGTATTAAAAAAAACTCCTTTGATGTGACGCATAACGCAAGTCAGCGCAGTTTGGAAGGAGGAACAGTCTTAGATGCCTCTTTTATGGCTATTTGATTAAAGCTTTTAATTGTTATTGCAACGATATTTGTTGGCTTAGTTTCAAAATATCAGAAAATAAACTAAATATACGAGACTGAATTATATGACCTTGTTTGGGACACGAATGCCTGACTTCAAATGTTTTTAGGTGCTTCTCAAATTAAGCAGAACTTTTTCAAGCAGCCTATAGGCAAATGAAGTGTATTAGTCAATATTGTATGTCCAAATTAGAGAGCAGCAATTTACTGCAGAGCAGTAAATAAGCAATAACAATGCTTGGCTTTGCGAGCCACAAACAATTTAACCATTTTTCGTTCAGATTCATTAAAAAACTTTTTCGCAACGTTGTGTCTTTTAGCTATAAAGACAAAAGGCAGCAGACAATCGTCTGGGAAGTTTTCTTTAAATATTTATAGAAGGCAATTTTGAGACTTTTTGGACACGACTTGTTTGGTGTTAATCAATAAGGGAAGGGATTTTATTTATGAAAATGAACTCAACGACAATAAAAAAACAAAATTAACTAAGTAACTTATTCAAGCCGCATTGACTGTTACTGACAGTTAGTGCTTTGCTCAGCGTTTTAAAAAATCAATGTAGGAGAGTGAAAATGCAGAAAAGTCTCTCATTTATTATGAGAGTTCATTCATTTTCTAACTACAGTAGATTCTCACAAATTAGAACACTTGGTTTTTAAGGTAATTCGAATTCCTGAAATATTCTAACTTCTGAAATATTCTAATTTCTGGCTCTTTTTTTATTTGAATAAAAATACATAGAAAATTGGAGAAAACTTACTTTAAAAAATACACTAGATTTATTCTTTTTTTTTGTTTTTGCTTTATTTTATTTATTAAAAATAAGTAAACGAAACTAAATATTTCAGAGCAATACATTTAACTTGCATTTTTTAACTATATGCAACAAAACATAAAGATTCACTCCAATTACATCACGTGTACAATGTACATATTATATTTTATACAAATTTCACACACAAACTAGTGAAAAATGTTAATAAATGCTACGAAAAAATAATAAATAGCGAAAAAGGGGATTCCTCTTTATCGTTCTACTTTTTTCAAGTCAAAATAATTTTTTTATTAATCGAATTTTTAAGTCTTTAATGTTTTACAAACTTCAATTCTGTTTTCTGAAGGATTAGAATTTTTGGGGATACTAATTTGTGAGAATCTACTGTATATTGATCAGCATTACTTATCTCTGGCATCAGCGAGCATTTGAACTTTAATTTTCACAATTAAGACTCATTTATTTAGTTTGCCATGATTGGCCAAACTTCTCTTATGTTGAATTCACAGTAGTGCTCATTAATGAACAAACATTCAGCATTTTCTCTAACGGCATATGGTCAACATAGAGTCAAACAAACTGCCGCCATCTATTGTCTAATATGTGAAAACGATTTTTCTACCACCCGCGGTGTTTTTTCTTTTCTATTTTTTTTTATTTTCGTATGTACAAAATTCAACCGCTGCACATTTAATCAAGCGTAAATGTGGGCGTTGCGCCGAATAATAAAACAGGACAACCCTCGAGTGGAGTAACAAGAGAAGCCAAACGAAAGTCATACACACACACCACAGCCGTTTACACATGAAAAACAAATACACACACGCCACACACACACACACAAATGAGTGATATGCGGCGCGTCTAAAGAGATAACATAACCGACTCAAAGTAGTTCAAAGCAAGTCCAGGGGTGGCTAAGGGAAGTCAGGGCAAGTTCTTAACAATTGAGCAAATGCATGCGGCTTTTTTGTCCGCGGCAACATTAACAACAACATCAGCAACAGCATTAACAACAACATCAGCATTAACATCAACAGCAGCAACTTCATTCATCATTCATCAACGTTATCGCCATCGCCATCGCCATCGTCATCGTCATCATCATTATCAACATCAGCATCATGAAGTTCTGTTGTGCAACACAGCTGATACAAAGCAAATATCGCCTGCGTTGTTGTTACTGTTGTTGTTGTTGTTGTTGCTCTTGATGATGTTGTTGACTACGGTTGCTCCGCCTCTGAACAACAAAGCCGCTGCCCAATTCTGCATTTGGTTGACGCCCACAGACCGGCAAATGCGTACCAAGAAGACAAATGACCCTATGCTGCTGCTGCTGCTGTTGTTCTTTGTTGTTGTTGTTGTTGTTGTTGCTGTTGCTGTTTTGTTTTTTCATGCTTCTGCTGCATCAACTTGAATGTCTGTATTCGTACGAGCAAATGCGTCGCGTCTACGCTAGCTACGCACAAATGCTGCTCGAGTACCCATCGCGTGACGCTCAACGCTTGGCTCCGCCTTCGAACTTTGTACGTTATCGCAGCCGTAGATTGGCTGCTTTGACTCGACGTTTTCTCTTTTTTCTTTTCTTTCTCCTTCTTGTTTTTTTTGTTTGTTTGTCTCTTTGGTTTTTATTTTTATGGCATATTTTGCCGTCGGCTTTAATTTTGGTGATTTGGCCGCAAAGCGAACTGAACAGGGTTATAGTCGCTTGCATTGCCAAGCTATGGAGTGTTTTCTGTGCAGACTTGTTTTCATATGGATAAAGCTAATTAAATATAGAATTTAACATTAGACATGACTCAATTCTCTCCTGAGTATACTCATATTTCTAGGACTATATGAAAATTGTCCATAGTTTAAAAGACTAAAAAGATAATACGTTTTTCAAGCAATGTTCTCTAAACTAATTTGAAAAACTTACTAGCTCATAAAAATTACAAACACAAAGGTAAATGATTATTTAAAATTAACATGGCCCAGAATTACTACAAATTATAATTACTTTCAAATTGTAATGACTTCCAAACTGCAATTATAAATTGAGAGTACTTAATCTTAACCATCTTAGTAAATAATGCTACTTTAGAGTATCTGAACAAAAAAAAATCAAGACAAATAAATATGAACTCTGGTTAATGCCATATCTAACCAATTTAAAGAAGAATCTTTCCAGAGCAATTTACTCATAAATAGGTACACAATTTCAAACGAATTTCGAATCAGCATTAAGCAAATCCGGTCTAAATAGAAGCCCATTCTAGAATGTTTCCCCAACTCTCCCTCTGTAAGAATGGATTTAAAAAAATAGATAGAGAGTACATACAATAAAAATCAAATGGCAAGTAAAGAAAACAAAGTTCTAGCATAAAAAAATAACAGTCCTCTTTCAACCCTGTAAACAGCACAAAGCGCTTAAGGACATTTTTTATTTATTCTTTTTTTTTCATTTTTGTTTATTCTTTTTTTTTCAAACAAATTCTTTTTTGGTCTGTAATAAACACTTCCGGCCCTGCATAGTATTTCGGTTTGTTTCTTGATAAAATAATTATTCACTTTTTCCTGCCGCCTCTGAGGCCGCATTTGACTTTTAATGACTTGTCGCTGTGCTGCTCGGTGCTTGGCCATGTTAACGCAACCGAAAATGGTTTAAATTGTTTGTCGCTGAATGTCTTATCTAGATAAGCCTGCGTTGCCTATCAATGGGGACACTTTTTGCTCGATTTTGGGTTGTTTTGTCGGCATTGAAATGAAAAATAAAAACAAAACAAAAATAAATAAATACAAAAAAAAAGTCATGTTGTATAAACGCATGAGTCCGCGCGTGTACTCGCGGCTAAATATGCGAGAAAAAGTTTTGTAATGTTTAAGTTAACAATTAACAAATCCCAAAAACAAAAAAAAAAACACAAAAACAAACAAGAACAACAATCTACAACTTATCAATTGTGTCAGATCTTATATATTTATGCCATTTCGTGCATTCTTCCATACAAGCGACCGTCCGTTCGTTCCTTCCTCCATTCCTTCATTCATCCACACATAGCCGACCATACGTCCATACGTCCGTCCCCACATGCGACCGTCTTTGCGCTACTCACTGAATATTTAATTTTGACCGGCTTAAACATGTTGTAAGCATTTTCGCCGAATTATGTTATGTGAATTTGCGTGTTGAATGCGCATTATGATTAAAATCATGTGTCAAGAAGCAATTGTCATATGATATGTTTTACTTGCGCGTTGACAAGCAGGCGCAGGATATTCTAGGGGTTAAAGCGGCTATTCAACAGATTAAGGTCTATTCAGTTGTTAAGTTGCCAGCTGAAACAGGCAAATACCAACTAAGCAACATTTCATTCAGGGTCTATGCGCTCCCCTACTTACCTATTTACATATAGCGCTGAGTTGAGTTAATTAAACGCTTACCTGAAAAGATAAATACAAAAATAGTCAGTGAAAAATATTAAAATATTTTTATTAGAAAACAATTACATAATTCTTACATACATCAGGCCATATATTAATTCCCATTTAGTATAAATACCAAGTTGTTAGCCGAAACATTTTTAAATTTATTTATATGCCATAAAATCCTAATCAAATTTTGTACAATTTCTGTGAATTCTTTATTAATAATCGCTCAGTATTTCTATCTACGAAAAACATGTTTTAGAGCTAAAAAAAAAAACTCAAAATATTTTATTGCTCATAAAAAAACAAAATTTAAACAAAAGAAATAATTACAAATCAAGCTAAGCTAAAGTAAAAATATAAACATTAATATGTATTCTAAAAATCTTGCACAAAAAAAAAAATACATACTTAAATAAAAGTAAATACTGCTATGAAAAATAATTGATAAGCGAATTTTTCTAATAGCTTTATAAAAAAAACCTAAACCTCGGTAACGAGGTTAGCAGGTCAGGAAGCACATATTAATCATAAATGTTTGCGTAATAAAATAAGTCATAATAATTATTATACGCATATCTATTCATAGACTTGTGTATATGCACATAAAATATTACGCATACATAGAGAATTCTTTTTATTTCCAGAATTTCCTCACGCCTACTCCGCGACATAAGGCGCGCACTCGTCGTTTCGTCGCGCTCGAAATTAAACCTAGGTCATGCTCACAGCCGCCTAAAGGCTAAAACTTAGATAACCAAGCTCAAACGAGTGCGAGAACTACACTTGCACACACACACACACACATACGAACAACGTCGTCATCGTCATCGTCGTGTCGTGGTGTCGTCGTCGTTGTAATCGTCGTGGTCGTGGCTGTCGCTGTTGCTGTCGTATTCTTTGTCGTATTCATTGTCGTTGTCGTCAGCATCGTCGCTCAAATTTTCTTATCACATACACACGCCGCCGCTGTCGTTGTCGAGTCAAGTGTTGTGTGGCCTATGACGCCGTCGGCACTTTGCCACAAATCAGTCATTCTCGCATGCTTTGCCCTCGCGTTGCGCACAGCTATGACTTTCACGCTCTCCCCCTTGCCACCGTGCCACCCTGTGCCCCTTTGCCTGTTTGACTGTTTGCCTACTCGGCTTGCCTGGCTTGTGTTTGTGACTTGGCAAACATTTGATAATAAAAGTAAATAAATAAAATTATATAAATATTATTTTATTTGCTTAACGCCTTTTGCAGCTCTGCTGTTTGTACGCTTCGACTCGTACACTTATTGCTGTGTGTGTTTCTTGCTTAGCCTCGCTTGGCTCTGCTTTGCTTTGAGGCGTGTGCGGAAGTGTGACACTCATCCACACACACACAACCATTCACCCAATCTTTAATCAGCCCTGCCCGCTCGCATGCACCACCCCCCTCGAGAGTGCATTGTACTTGTGTGCTTAATGCCGAGCGTCGCTGTTTGCCTGCAATTTTAATCATTATTTACGGTCTGAGTTGGTGTCATAATTTTCGTTTTCATTTATTTACTTTTTTTCTTTCTTTTTTCGCATATCACTGAGTTTAGGTGTTGGCGTGGTTTCAGTTACTGGCTTATGCAGTTGCTTTCTAGGAAATACCTTATGGATCACAAATTGCTTTATGATTGATAGCACTGTGAGTACTTTGAAAACATATTAGTAATAACTCGTATGTGGGTCGTAGGTACCGCGATGAACTAATGCCAACATGTTGCGGGTCTTAGGTAGGATTTTCAATTTATTTATTGCCTCATAAGTTTAAGCATTAAGTCTTCATAATGTATGTTAAAAGACTTAACCCTAGTTTAAATATAAAATACAAATTTTTGTGACGCAGTTGTTTTAAAATACTTAAATAAGGAAGGGGCAAGTTAAATTTTAGCTCTTTTAGCCTCTTGTCTATGAATGAAAGTTGTCTTAAATTTGTATTTTATTTTTATATTTTGCGCTTTTCAAGAAAGTGTGTTAAGGCTGAGCAAATGTATTATCACGGAACCTAAAACAAACTATGCACCGCTCGATGCGTTGGGACGCTGGAATCTAAGACGAAGAAATGGATCCCGGAATAAGTGACTCAAAATCTAAAGCCAGATACTCGGTCATAGGAATAAGAATATTACGAATGACAAAATTTGTTGTGCACTCAAGAAGGTTTATTTTAACTTCTTATTATTGAATCGGATCGAGCGAAGCAATATAAATACACATATTCCCCGATAAAAGTTTCATATGAAAATCGAGCAAGTCGCAAACGCACTTGAATTTAATTTTATATAATACACAAGTGAATTTTGTACATACAGATATCAAGTTACTGTTTCATAATCCCGAGATTGGTAATAAAATCTGCATTTGTTTTAGTTTGTATAAATCTTTATAGACTGCAAAAACTTTATTGCACTAATTACAGAAAAGTAAGTATTTCAAGTATATTTTCGCAAATTTCAGGGAATCACACAAGTTGGCGCCAATTTAGTCTATTATAGTATCCGTCATTACTGATCAGTGTGATAAATACTGAAACCACGCATTTACTGTTAAAAATATTATGGAAAATGCTTTGAAAATTACAAATTTATGTTTATAATTTGATTAGTATTGCATAGCAATGAAAAAAAAAATTATTTTTATATTCTGAAAAACCACGTAAAAGTGAAAAGAAAGCTCGCAGAGTTATTTCTCGCCTAAAGTATAATTTCTGCCTGCACCCGTGCCAAAAGTTGAGAAGACTGTCATTACCGTAAATACCATATACTTAATATATGTTATTGTCTGCTTCATGCATGACTCTAATTACCTTTTTTATTGTCTAAGGTATTTTAATATCACATTTAAACACCATTTCTATTTTTGTTCACACCTACAAGATGTCTGCTCTGTTCTTTCGCTTGTCCCACTCGGCTACCGTTTGCGTCTGCCAAGCAGCCAACAAATTATTAACAAGCAACCTAATGAGCGACCAAATCGCACATTTACTTTACTTTAACAACCGACTTAAGTCGCGTCAGTCGCTTACTTCCGTCCACCTACTTCGAAGCCAACAGCCAATAAAAGAAAAAAAAGCAAAGTTTGTCTCGTCTGCGCGGGAGTTTCCGGCAAGTTTTCGATTTTTCGACACTATACGCCGACGTTTTTTTTTTTGTTTTTTGTTTTTGTTTTTGTTTCGCCTTGCCTTGCTTTATTTTGTTTTGCAATTTTTGCTTTTGCGTATTTTTGCTCTTCAGATTTTCATGGACCATTTACGACAGCAAACAAGAAATGCAACAAAGCAAAACTAAAAAAAGAAACAAAAAAAATGAAAAAAACTGAGAAGACGCATTCTCGCCGCTGAAACTGAGTACTGAGCGCATAATATATCCTGTGCATTCCCTACATATATTAGCTCATATCTAGATACATTTGTGTTGTTCTTGTGAGCAGTTCTGTTTTTTTTTCTATTTTGTTTTTATTTTGTGTGCTTTTTGTTGTTGGTCTGCGCATTCGTACGTTCATTTGTGCTGTCTGTCTGCGCGTAGTCGTTTGTATTGTACATTTGTCTCATGCATTTTGCTTTGCTTCTTTTTTTTTTTTTCTTATCGTTGTTGCTGTCTTGCCAAGTTCTTACATACAAACATAGACTTGTATATAAATATATATATATACATATATACGACGTAGAGGGTCTATATGAATTCCGGTTTCTGTTGCTGATTTTAAAACTTTCAGTTTTTATTTTGAGTAACAACAAAAGTTTTGAACATTTTGGCGACTACGACGGCGACGGCGATGACGATGGCGATGTCGGTAGCTCATTTGGCCTGACTCCAGTGTCTGACACCGAATCGCCTTTATCACAGCATGCAATGTGCCTCTCCACGCCACGGCAGGCCACGCCACGCCACTCCCTCCCCAACAGTCTACCGCACCCTGCCGTGCGCGCCAAATGTCTACGAAGGAAGCTGCACACACACGCACACACACACACCCAAGCATACACACAAACACACTCATGTATCGCGTTAGTCTGCTTTGCGCTTTTCACTTGGCTGGCAACGTCTTCGTTTACAGTCTCCTGTGTATAAAACTGAAAAGAAGTGACTCCTTCTGCTGCCTGCTTTTATTTTTTATTTATTTATTTGTTTGTTGTTGTTGTTGATTTCTTGCTGTAGCTGTTAACGTACAACTGTTAAATTAAAAGGCACAACTTGCTATTATACACTTCTGTGCACTACTCATAAGGACATAAGCACGCCTGAAAGGACAACGTCGCTACCAATGTACAAATATTTGGAATCGTTGCACATATTAGGCCAAGCAAACCATTCCGTCTAAGTTTATTGGCACTGACCAGGCCAGGCCAGCCCAGCCCAGACCAGACCAAGCAGGCCAACGCGCTCAAGTATCACATTCTTGGCATTTCCTCAATTTCGTTATTTTCTTTTTTTCTTTAAGTTTTTTGTTTATTTTTCTTCTTTTTTCTTCATCTCTTTATTTAATTAAATTGGCTTGTTGAGGCATCTTAAAGACAGCCGGCAAGCATTTGTTGCTTATTAAATTGAAGTGCTGCATTTTATGTATTCGTTTATTATTTTTTATTTTGTTTAAGTGTTGTGCGTGTGTCTTATGGGCTTGGGACTTTAAATCAACTTCAATTAAATTATTTTATTTGCGAATTTACTATTCCGTGCTGTGAGTTACAAATAACTGTTTTTCTAATCAAAATGAGAATTGTCAAAGCTTTCAATAAATGCTAATTTTTGTTGCCAAAACAGAATTCATTCTAACAAAAATGGCAATTAAAAAAGTCTCACTGTGGAAATGTACCACACCGATCAACAACTAATAAATTCAGAATCTCGGTTCTAATTCTTTATTGGCTAGATTGCTCTAAATTCGTTTTTTATTTTATAATTTTTTGCTGCAATTTTTAGTAATTGAATTTCGCTGCTCTTCTTTTAAGAATAGTCAAAAAATCTGTTAAAATTTGGCGAAAACCGTTGATAAAATCTAAAGTACCAATTAAGGTTCCAATTGATTGTTAACATTTGTAACTAGTAATGCAGAGGCTATACCCTGTACCCAATCTAAAATTCAATTAGTTTTTTTTTTTTTTTTATGTAACAATATTATTATTATTTTTTGTATTAATTATGTAACGATATACCAAGGAACATAACAACTTTTCGGCCGATCGTTCCTATGGCAGCTATAAGTTATAGTGAACCAATATTTATTACAATCGGATATATGATTGGATATTAGCTAATATTACTAAATCCGAAATTTGGTATCAATATGTTGGGTAAAGGGTTTTTGTTAGTAAATGTGGTTTTTCGGCCGATCGTTCCTAAGACAGTTATATGTTTGTAGGTTGAATATCCGAGATTCGTTTTTTCGGGCATGGAGAGATCGACTCTCCTTTGAAAGCTGATCAAGAATATATACACTTTGTGGGGTCTGCTACACCTCTTTCTGCCTGTTACATACATTTGCACAACTTTAATATACCCTTTTTAGTACAGGGTATGAAAAGAATATTGTTGAACAAAGGTTGAGTTTAGAATTTGACAAATTTGTTTTCTGTAAACCATAAATGTTTATTGCTTTTTGTTTTTAATATAAGCAACTCAATCTCATTTTATATTTCCACTCTCAATGCCTCCCTTCATAACACACATAAAAATAGTTCATGTCAACCATGCGCAAAAGCAAATTACCAAAGTAAATGCCGCAAATAGCAAAAAACATAATCAAGTACAGGCGAATGCAAGCAAAAAATAAAATAAACTATTCGTAGATTTATCAGATCAGCGGGAATTGCTTGCAGAGCGTGTACGAGTTGCACCACTGAGGTCCATTTTCTGCCAGTTTTCAGCTCGACGTCATTCGCTCATTTTACACGCTGCCCCTTATCGCGTTAACACTCAACGCTATGCCGGCATCGGCATCTGACCATGCACACGGCCACAGATTTTTCACATGCTCTCGTCGGTGCTTCTATTCGTACTACACTGGAGTATTTTATTTTTGTTTATTTTTTGTTTTCTTTTTTTATGTTTTTCATGTTTTTCTTATTTCTGTCTGGCTACCACGTAAATAGAAAAGAAACCTAAAATATTTCACATGCTTGTTTAGCTTTTTCCACTGTAGTTAGTTGCATTTTTTGTGTGCTAAGCCTTAAATCTCAGTAAAGAGCGAAAACAAAAACAAAAAAAAAATATCAGAAAAAAAAATAAATAAAAAGAAATGCTCATAAAAATGAAAAAAAGAACAGAAAATAGTTTTAGGAAAAAATGAAGCAAAACAGCAGAAATACTTGTGCACGTTTTTGCCAATTGGAGTGCGCACAAATGAAACGTAATGCAATTTTTTGGAGAACAGCAGCAACAACAACAACAAAAACAACAAGCAACAACATAAAAAAGAGGCCATAAAATGCAGCACGGCATGTACTCAATTTCATTTTAGACTTTAACTTCTATTTGCATAGCTTGGCTTTAAAGCTTTTCCATTATTATTTCTTTACCTGCTTTTTTTTCCATTTCTCTTTTTGTTTTGTTAATTTCAATTTTTCTATTTTGTTTTTTTTTTTTCTTGTTTTTGGTTTTAGGTTTTCTTTAATTTTATGCTGTCGGTTGCCAGTTGTGTTTGGTTATAACTCATTTAAATGGACATTTCTTTAATGGAACATAAATTATGCTGAGTTGGGATGTGTCTTGGGACCTGCATTGTTTGTTTGCCGCCCATTGTATAGGCATCATGTTATGTAGCTTAACCAACTGCAGCCATGCCTTCAGCATATGTTCGCATATAAATGCTGCAGACTAAGGCAGAGTTAAATTTAGTTCCTACAAAACAAAGTTAATGCAACATTTGCAATAGATCATCTCACAGAAACTCTCAGAAATTCCAAAGACCTTCTATTGAAAACCATGTTTGAAGAACAAATGAGGTGAGAGTCAATTTGTCAGTCGTCATATTGATTGGAGACAAAAAAACAACGTAGGCGACGAATTTATACTAAAACTTTTTTTCTACTAATTTAGGAATCAGCCAAGAACATATAATATATTATTTAGTTTATTGGTGTATAAGACGCGGCACAAAGCCCACTTTAAAATTATTTAAGAAGAACCATAACCTTAGAAAGTTGTTAGCTTTGTGTTGTTCGTCTTAAAAAAAACAAGAAGTTATCCGCCTAAACGACTTCTCCGTCTAAGGGAGCTGCTTAGAAAACTGTTCGTTGGATAGAGCTACTGTTTGAGAAATTTTTACAAATACTGCCTACATATGCTGAAAATGACTTATAATATTCTAGACTCGTTGACACTATGAAAAAAAATGAAAGCAAAAAATATTTTAAGTACTCAAAGTAAAATGTACCATCCTGTATTATTTTATTCAGCCACTAAAAGGGGGATTCCCCTAACGCATAACTGTTTATCAAACCAAGAAATACATAATGCAAATATCATTTAAAATCAAAAAAAAAAATAAAGCATAAAGAGAAAACATAGACGGGGTAGTTATGCATATAGTAGGCATTGTCAATTCTTTGATGTTTGCTTCAGTTTCAAATGTTCCATGGCTTTTGCATAACTTCTCGTACTCTAAACATTTACATCGACGCCAGCCAACTTGGCTCAACGCAAACATTTGTTTCATAGTAATGCGCATACAAATAGAAGCAAATTGGATTACCATATTCTGTAGCCATCTAATGAATTAGCTTAGCAAACGATTTAATGTGAGTTTGTTGCTAAAGTTCACTTACATTATACTCATATACAAGCAGCATGCGGCCATCAAGTCTCAAACCCGTTGCCATTTGTATACAAAGCATATTTGCATAATAAATATTAACAAGCAATGTATAAACCATTCCACATGGCATACCATACCATACCATATACCATACCATATACCATACCATACCATATACCATACCATACCATACAATTTGCTACTTGGCATGAGACCCTACTATGCAACAAATGACAATAATTATTTAACATATACGAATAATATTAATAAATGCATTTTGTATTTCAGTTCATATTTCCTATGAGCAATTATTTAATTTATTGTATCTGTTTTACTGCCCTGGCTCTGACTGTGACTGTGACTGTGACTATGCGGTCACCACGCCCTGCCAGCGTCTGTTTGGCCAACAGTTGGCGGTGTATTGTACATTTCATGCCAAAAGCAACAAAGTTAAATTATGCAATAGTTAACAACAAATTGAATTGCTAATGAGCTAAACATGAAAAAATCATTAAAAAAAATACGCTTAAAACGGCATAAAATTGAAATTCATGAAAGCGCGGCAGCAAGACAACAACAATAACAACAACAACAATAAACACAACACAGTACAACAGCAACACAATACAACAACAACAACAACATTGACAACCGCATAAAATAAAAAAACAAAGCAGCAAACAAATGTAATTAAAATAAAATTAATAGCGTTCAGTTCAGTTATAAAAATATTAAAAAGTAATAACGTTTTTCATTGTTGTTGTTCAAATTTTTTTTGTAATTGCTAATAAAAAACGGTGTTTTTTTTTTAACAAAAATTATGCAAATATTGTAAATAATTTGCGGTTCATTAATTTATTATTTTCATGCAACACAAATGGCAACAGATGCGGAATGCCCAAAGCACACAAAAAAAAAACAACAATATAACAAAAGAAACACTTGCCCCCCTCCCAACAATTTTCGTAATAATTTTTACAACAATTAAATAGAGTAGTTATACAAAAAATAATAAATATATGTGTATATACAAAAAAAATAAAAAAAAATCAAAACAAAAAGAATAAAAAAAACAAAATCGGACAAGTTAAAAGTTAATTAACACCTAGTTTTTCACAGATTTACAATAATTTGCTCTGTACATTTCTCGCCGTGCTGTGGGCTACAACCGCTACAGGCAATTAAATGTTCACGTTCACGTTCACGTCGCTACCTTTTGAAATGCTTCGTTGCCGTCGGCACGATGCCGTTTTGCCGTAGACGCAGCCGCTGCCGTTGCCGTGTTGTCGTTGCCTTTGCCTTTGCCTTTGCCAGCCAATGACGATTGATGAAGATAATAATGACGTTGTCGACGACGCCAACGCCGACGTTGTCAGCGACTGGGGCACACTCGTTCAATTGCTCAATCGCAAAAGTCAATAATCATACACTTCATAATTACTATAGTACAATGTAGTGTTCTTTAATAAATGTTTTATCATTTTTTATTAACTTTTTTTTTTTTTTTATTATTTGTTTTTGTTTATATTTTTTATTACATGCTTTTATTTTTGCACCTCCATCATAATTAAGTTTAATTGTGCTGTCGCTGCTACCACATGTCGCTCGGCTACATTCTTTTTTCTGAATTTTGTCGTGAGTGCTTTGTGAGTAGGGTGCTGAAGTGTTCTAAACTTGATTACATTAAACGCTACTCATATACTCGTACTCAGACTCATTCTCGTGCTCGATTAAGTCGATACGAATGTACACACGCACCTACAATGCCAATGGCACTGGCACACACAGTAGCACCTTGGCGTGTGTTCTTCTTGTGGGGGGAACAATTTCAGCAATTTTAAAGTTTAGAAAAATTTCTTGAAAGTTTTTGTTGATCGAAATAAATGAATTATTCTTTATTCATTTTCTATGAAAAAATATATCATATAACATAAGTGTGACATGCTCTGTTCTCAAGTGCGCATAAGATGTTCTCGAATAACAGAACTTCAATAAAAATTGCTAATGAATCACCCTGTAATCAATTTTGCAACTACATATGTTACTCATACTGTCGAAACTCACAGCCCGATACTCCAAGACATTCGCCAAAGGCTTATATCCACATTAATTGAATGGCTTACTTTGATTCAATTCATTTATTTTGATACACTACTTTTTCCAGCCCTACGAAAGATGCAGAATCTTTTCTGTTTGTCTTTAGACGCAGACTATTCAAAACCACAAGAAAGGTGAAAACAATTCTACCCTAAGGGTAACACTGAAGCCAATCAGCTAATTGAGTTGCATGGCTTGGTGTCAATTAAAGTTGTACGCTTCATAGCAATTATTTTTGCAAATCGTATAAACTCTTCAACAAACCGAGCAGCTGTAGAACGCTGTAGAACGCCAATCGTGGCCAGTAAATTAGCTCAATCAGCTCATGAATCAATGCTCGATGGCAGTTTCCAGGGGTGAGTGCAGGGTATGCGAATTGAGCATCACAGCTACTGCATAATGTGCCGCTGTTATCAGGCAACTCATACAGCTAATTATAATACAAATAAACTGGTTTATATATACAATAGGGTCAACCTAAATAAGTGTGAACTTTGTATCTTAACCTTAGATCAAATCGGTTCCCAGGCACTCCCTGCCCCACAGTTTATTTATTTATTTAACTATTCGCATTAACATCCACTTAACAGCATATAAACAATACAAAATATTCACCTTCAGTTTTTTGCACATTTTTGTTGCTATTATTATTGTCGTTGTTGTTGTTGTTGTTTTTGTTGTGCTATTTTAAACACAACACTAGATTGCTGTGCACACTTATATATGTAGGTATGTAGGTAAGTTTGTAGGAATGTAGGTATGTTTGTAAGTATGCCTGTACATGGCAGCTGGTTGCCCACTCAACAATTTGCACACAGTTTGAGCGTCTAACGCACACCGGCAGCCAGTTGACAACTCAATTCACTGGAATATGTCAAATTTGTCATTTATAAGCCGATTATTATTCTTTTTTTCTTTTTCCTTTCTTTAATGTTGGCATTTTGGTTTTGTTTTTTGGTTTTATTGTTTTCATAATAAACGTAATATGACAATTGATATCATTGTAATGCATTGTTATGTTGTAAATGCGGCAACGGATGCGGGCTCTTCGGTGTGTGTGAGCGGGACGGCGCTATTATTGTTCAACGCCATCTATTGGTCATTTTGTGAAATTAGCTGTTTGAATTGTGATGCCTTTGTGCAATGTTCTGGGTAAACTTTTGATTTATCTAATCCGCTTAAATTGTGTAACGGGTTTGTAGTCAGTTTAGCAAAGCATTTGTGACATAATTTGCAAATTTATGCTTGGGAATATCTGCAAACCAGTCACGATTTTATCAGGTTATTAATTTATGTGCAATTGTTATACAAGAATTGAATTGTTTTTGTTACATAATGACGAATATGTGGCAAACAAAAAGCTTTAAAAAAGTTCTGTTTGTATTACAGTGAATGCTCGACAACGTGGACTAATTAAAATCAAAACGTTTTGATTATTACATCGTTTCAAATAACAACCTAAAATATAAAGTATATTCCGTTTGCAAGACTAACTATATTAAATAAAAGTAAAATTTAATCCATATTATAAAAGTTTCTTCTCAAAACAAGACAGTTATCAAATTAGCCCCAACCAATAATATAAAACCATTGCGATTTCTTTCAATTGGAACTAAGTTTTTCATTTGTAAATATAAAAGCAAATTAAAAGCATATCTACAGGAGAGCATTATACCCGATACTTACAGTTATATATGCGAATGAACTAGCAAAACATGCAAAATGAAGAGATCTCAAAAGTTTAGAAAGACTACAAACATCTAGCGTAATTAATTGCCTGTATTTTTGCATAAATATTCGAAAATATATGAAACCAAATATTTGCACGTTTTGAAGTACACGGAATCGAAAAGTCACGTTTTCGAGCGTTCACTGTATTTGACTTCAATAGTAAAATCGTCTTCATGTTTCCGCCTTGAATATGCAATTGTGGTAAATTTAAACAAATCAAACACATATTTCTTCTAAACAAACTTAACCGTTGCTTCAATATTGCATTTATTTTTCATAAAATCTGCGTATCCCATATGGTCTAGTGGCTAGGATATCTGGCTTTCACCCAGAAGGCCCGGGTTCGATTCCCGGTATGGGAAGTGGTTTTTTTATTTACTGTATTTAATTATTTTATTTATAGTTACATTGTAACAAAGCACAACTATTATGCTTATAAAGAAAACTGAAAATAGGGGCAGCTGAGCGTGAGCAAGCCTTTTTTTTTTTGGCAATAAAACGCAGCAAGTTGACTGAGAGCTACGGAAGCGCTGACAACGTTTGTGTGCGCTCGACAAAAGAAAAATCAACAAACAAAACCATTTTATTTGCATAATGCCAAAAATAGTTTCTTTAAATAGAAACAAAAATAAAACAAAATAGCATGCATTTGCAATTCCCGTACCGGGAATTGAACCCGGGCCTTCCGGGTGAGAGCCGGATATCCTAACCACTAGACAATACGGGATATATGCGCCATAGTGCCAGACAGCACATTTAAAACTCACGCATAATTTCATAACTTGCATGACATGTTTTCGCGATCATTGTGAGACCCTCACAACTTTTCACACAATAATTAGCAATTAAACAAAAATCAAAATGAACGCTTATCAGTGACACAATAAAAATGGAAAACAAAAATGCATAAATTCCTCAAAGCTAGCAACGAAGCCACCTCGACGCAGTCATTTGCTTGTCAATTGTGTACGGAAGAGTGTATGCGGTGTGGGTGAGGGGTATGGCAATAGAGTGTGCGTCAATATGCATCACACTTGCCGCATGCATACGCGGGGTATGCTGCAAAAAGTTAATGACTAATTTGAGTGCAACGCATGTGCGGAATGTACGAATCAACGCATGCGACACACACTCAGACGACATTTGGCGACGCGTTGCCAACCAGCCGCCAGTTGTAGTCGCCGTCGACCCGTCATTGTACGAATGCACAAATGTAATGGACAGACGGCCAGTAGGCACTCACTCGCACATGTATCGCGGTGAGGTCCGTTGCCAAGCATGGACCCTGGCTGGGCGTACTAAATATATAAAGCCAACAAAATAAAACATAAAAAAGAATGCAATAAAACAAATGCGTTTCGTTCATTTCGTTGTTATTTTTTTGCTGTATGCATTTTGTTTTTTCAGTTGCTGCGCCCCCAGCTCCCAGAGTGGAGTTGAGTACAAGCCACAGCTGCAAATACTCAAACTCAAAGACTAATCCATCTAACATGGCACGCATAATATGTGCAAGCATGCAACAAGCGCAGTCAGGCCAGACCCGGCAGACCAGGCAGGCCAGGCCAGGCCAGACCAGGCGTGGCAAGGCAACGCAATGCAAATAACCCGCATGCATGTGTGTGTGCGTGTGTGTGTGTGTGTACGTGTACGAACGTGCACACATGACGTCGTAATTAATGAAAATTCTGTTTTTGTATATTTTACGCGCGAATTTTGCTAAAATATTCGCTCGCTCATAAGCAACGTACAACAGCAGCAATTACAACAACAACAACAAAAATGAAGCATAATAAAAACAACAATACACAGCACAAAAACACGGAAATGTTTGCTTAGCGTTGCTGCTCATTTTGTTGCGGAGTTTGACGAAAAATTGTTTATGATTAGCGACGCAGGCATCCACGGTGTGGTGTGCTATGGTGTTATGTGTTGGAACGAAGTGTGGTGGAATCGAGTGTGCTGTAGTAAGGTGAGACGAGGTGTGGTGAATTGTGATGCGCTATGGTGGAGTACCGCAGCATGGCAGCCAGCATTAGCCTGCTGAGTTTTGGCTGCAATGCAAACAAGAAACACAACAACAACAACAAAAGCAACAGCAGGCATGCGTTCGCTTCGACTTTAATGAGTGTTTGTGCGTGATTTGCATAAAACCACAAATGTGTGGCATATCGCATTAAACAGTCGTGAATATCAAGTTCAACAGTACAAAAAAAATTGCAAAGGCAAAAACAGACAAAAGGGAAAACTCTGGGCAAGCTAATTTGCGAATTAATTAATAATAACAATAATTTCGCTTTAATCTATTTTTGTGGCTGTTTAATGAGACTGTGGCAAAACTAAGTATGCTGCCCTCAACTACATACGTATATCTATGTATAATACAATAATATACATAATTAAACAAACATGCATTAATATGCTGTGGTTTATTCATAAGCATATACATACATACATAACGGTTTGAGATTATGAAGCTGAGCTAAGTCTAAAAAAGTACTGCTGAGTTTTATAACGAAATTTCTAAATAATCCACAATAATTGCCAAACTAAAGAAATTTCCTGATACTCATCATATCAACTCTTAGTTGAATTTGAAAACTATTTTCGTTTTCATAATTAATGAAATGAAGAATTTACTGTATACACTCAATTTTGTGTAACAGCGACGTGGGTGGTCTACTCATAGATGCCGCTATTGAAGACTTGTGCTGTTTCATTGTATTCCAAGCAAAGATCTTCGGGGGGTGGCCTTGGCATGTGCTCTTTAAAGTGCACGCCTTGTATGCGAGAACTATGCCTATCGCAAAGTCAGTATCCGGCAACATGTTGTACACACTTGTGGCAAATGAAATGTATTTGATTCAAAGTGAGTGAGATTCTTGGAGATGGAAGGTAGATCCTGTTTAAGCTGTATTTAGTTATTTGACTCCGTTGGATCATCTTATTGGAATCAGTTATCAAGAAGTCGTCCAATTAACAATTAATTTAATTTGATGGTATAATGTATGCAAATAAAAAACTATTTCGACGAATTAGATGGCTTCCAAGATTTTTAAAAAACACTCGAAAAAACTATATATGTAATATTAATAAGGAGAGTAAGTTAAAGAATAAAGAACACAGAGGTGAGGATCCCTAATATTGTATATGATCGAACTTGTAAAATAATTGATGGAAATTTTCTAGTAACTTATGGTATGCTCTGCGTGTTATACTGGAATCCTGCACTGAGATCATTACTTAACCCTTAGTTTATCTTTTAATGGAGAAATGCCTAGCGCTAGTGTTATTTAGAATGGCTTATTCCAAATGTATCAGCCTTCCAAGGTCTAGAAGTGGCCAAAAATCAATAGACTACTTTTTTTTGCTAACAGACTTCAACAATTGATTTTACTGAGATTATTTGTTTTTCTGCCAACTTAAAACTAGAAAGGCAGGGTCTACAGTCGAGCGCACCCAACTTTAGAATACCCTATACCCAATCCACAATTTTTTAAATTTTCTGTTTTAATATTGTATTTAAATTATGTAACGAATTTCGAGAAACAAAAAGGTTTTTTTAATAAATAATTTTTCGGTCGATCGTTCATATGGCAGCTATATATATTATAATAAACCTTTATTTATCATATTCAGGAATATGAGTGGATATTATCGAACTTTACTAAACTAAAATTTGGTAATGATATCTTAATAAACAAAAAAGTTTTTTTCAGTAAATCTTGTTTTTCGGTCGATCGATTCAATGACACCTATATGATATAGTAAACCGATATAGATAATATTGAGATATATGATTGGACATTACGTAGGATTATTAAATCCGAAATTTGGTAACCATATCTTGAAAAACAAAAGCATATTTGTTAGTAAATGTGGTTTTTCGGCCGATCGCTCCTATGGCAGCTATATGTTATGTTATCGTAAAAACCATTTTTACCATTTACCATTTTTTGGTACAGGGTATAAAAACTAAAAAAAAAAGAAAGTGCATAATGACGCATATCTATTAACATCCTCTGTAGTCTTCTTCTTCAATGTTTGTCATGCACTAAGAAAATGACAGCAGAGCACTTAAACAAAACTCCGCTCATAAAATAAAAAACTTGCCAATCGGCATGCTCGAATATTAAAAATGTAATTGCCAGCGTTTTGTTTGTTGCAATATTTATGTAAATGTGTTTTCCACTGAAATTTGTGGGCCTTGAAAAACAACAAACAAATCAAAAAACAAAACATTTTTAAAGATAAACAAAACAAAAACAACACGCAAACCTTTAATTGCCGCACATAAAATATAAAAACAGATTTAACAATTTTCATTACTCGCATGCGAAACCATGCAATGAATGTATCTACATAATCGTAAATGTATCTACATACATGTACACATGCACACTCACATAGAGTATGGGCATACATATGTGCGCACATGTGTAGATACGTTCGTGCAAATGCAGCTGCAAGTGTGAAAAGCGGCGAAAAAGAAGAAGAAGAAGAAGGAAAACAAAGCCAACTGCAGGCAATAAAAAAAAAAAGATGAGCAATATTAAAAAACAACAACTAACACTGCAACAATGCAAAGAACAACAACAACAATAACAAGAAGATGAAATAAAAACTTTGAAAATCTTTAACTGCAGTTTTTTGTTTGACGACGTTTTTGTTGCTTTTTGCTGTTTTTTTCCAGCTACTTCTTTTTGTTTTTTCCTTTTTTGCTTTGTCATTTTTTGTTTATTGTTTATTGCCGCTGCTGCTGCTGCCGTCGTCTCCGCTGCTGCAGCTGCTGCCGATGCTGTCATTGCTGTTTGTTTTGCCCGTTGCTAGCTGCCAGCGTTTGTCTTTTGTTAGCCAGCTTTTCTGTTTGTTGTTGTTGTTGTTGTTGCTGTTGTTGCTGTTGTTGACGTGCACGTGGTTGACAACTTGTTTCGTTGCTTTGTGATTTCTTTTGTGACTCTTTTTTGTGCTGCTGCAGTTGCAGTCAACGATTTGTGCATTGATTTGCTTTATGCGCTTTAGCAGCCTCAACCAACTCCACAACACACACACCACACACACCTCACACCTCACACCATGCACCACCAACAAGCTAAGCAAAATAAGCACACACAATAAGCAACAATAAGCAACAACAACAACAACAACAACAATAATAATAATAATAATAACAATAAGAAAACCTTTGCATTTTTCTTTGATATTTTTCAAGATCTCTTTGCTTGTTGCTTTTCCGTTTTTCCTTTCCTTGCTGTGCAGCGTTTTATCTAAATATCTCGTTACCCAGTGAACCACTCCACTCGCACATTGGTTCGGTTTTGTGCCGCCGACTCGTTTTTCCTATTTTGCTTTGCCTGTCTTCTTCTTCTTCTTCTTCTTCTTCCTTTTTCCACCAAACTCATGCAAACACAAACAAAAACACTCACACACACACACACACACAGTCACACGGACACAAACTCACTTTCAATGCTGTATGCGCTGCTGACGACGTTGACGTTGACGCTGTCGTTGTTGTTGTTGTTGTCGTTGTTGTTGTTGTCGTTGCTGTTGTGCACGCCTGACTTGAATTTGTATCTGTTAGATACAATATGATATTGTGTAATCGCCCACGGCTTGATTTATCTCGTTTAAGCGGCACTGACTTCAATGAACCAAAAAAACAGCAGAGTAAAAAAAGCGTAACAAAACCAAAAACGAAGACAACTACAACAACAACAACCGCACGTACGCAGACACTGCGACAGTCCAAATGCGAGAGGGCCACGAGTGAGGGATTAGGTATGAGGGATGAGGGGCGGCAGCGTGCGCACAAAATGTAAAAAACAAAAACGAATGAGAAAAAAAAAACAATTTATCGTGTAATGTAATAACTCGAAATGGTTTTGTTGTTGTTGTTGTTGCTTGGTTAGTTTATTTGCTGTTTGTTCTTATCTTTGCTTTGGTTGTTGTTGCTGTGGTGGTGGTTTTTGTTGCTGTTGTTGTTGTTGTTGTCGTCGTTTGCTCTGATTTTCATGCGTATTAGCTCGTAAGTTGCTGTTGCTATTTTTGTTGTTTTTTGTACTTTTGTTGTTGTTGTTGTTGACTTGTAGGAGGCTGCACTTGGTTTTGGCTGCCTGATTTTATTATTGATGTTTATTTTATTGTTGTCGTTGTTGTTGCTTCTTTTCTTATCGTTATATCTTCTATTAGCACTTCACATTGCATTTGACGCTTGTTAGTCTAAGTGTTTTTCTTCTTCTTCCTTTTTTCTCTTATTTTATCTCTAAAGCACTTGAAGCTTTTAAGTATTTTCACACATCATTTGCTTAACCCTTTATGTCGCAGTGTGTTACTTAAGGCACATTTTTCACACTACTTTTCGTCTATGTGGAGTATCTTAATTTCTTAAGACAAGGCATGCTGCTATGTCTATATATGTATTAATCTTTTAAAAATAGCAAAAATATATGTATGTATGCATAGTAGGAACTCGCTAATCCGCATCAATTAAAACCGTGGTCAATCCGGACTATGACGTAATCCGGATTATCATACAGATATTCAAAAGGAAGAATATTTATACACTTATTTAATTTTTTTTTTAAATAACAAAGATTTCAAAGAATATTAAAACAATCCTTTTAAAGTATATATAGAACGAAAAAATTGCTGAAAACTTTTCTTTTATCACATTTCATACTGAAATCTTTTTCAAAAAGTATAAAATAAATTGAATGCACCAATAGGAGAGATACCATATGTGAGTGAATATCAAATAAACGTGTTTAATTTGCTCGATTATCAATGATTTAATTATAAAACGTGCGAACCGGATTAACGAAGCCATGGTCGATCCAGATTACAGAGTACATATAGAAATTTTTAATTTTTTAACTCTATGTGGATTATCGTATGGTTTTGGGATGATCCAGATTAGAGAGTATCTGAATTAACCAGTTCCTATTGTATATACAGTCGAACTTCTATAATTCGAAGTCCTTTGCACCACAGAAAATAGTTCGAGTCATCGAAAATATGAATTGCATTACATATATGTATTACCACTTGGTTTGCTTCGAATTTTAGAGACTTTGAATCATAGAAGGTTCCAGTGCGACTGTATATATTTTCAGTTCCATTTTTGCTTCATATCAAAAGTAATTCTCAGAAAACTACACAAGAAACATTTTTATTTCTTTTTTATATAATACATATTTATGATATATTTAATATCTGTGGTTTTGAAGAATTCCATGGAAGTCTCGTTATGACCTCGAAAATATGTTTGATAAAATAATATGCTAATATAACTAAAATAAAAGTTGTTGGGAAATTTATATTTAACTTTATTCATATAAATTAACACAATGGAACCAAAAAGTTTCAATTGAAATTCGTTAAAAATTATGTGATATTTTTTATCAGTTTCAGTAATGTTGAAGCTTTGGATTTTTAATTGAATTCGAAATCTAAACATGTTTTAGATTTTTTTGTTCATACTCATAAACAGTGCTGACATCACTGTTGTAAAAATTAAACCACTGACTGGAAAGCTACATTTAAAACTAGAAAGGCAGGGCTATGGTCAGGCGTAACCGACTATAGAAAACCCTGTGAAAACCAATCCAAAACTGAGTATTTTTTTTTTTGTTGCTTTAATACTTTGTATTCATTATGTAAGGATATCTCAAGAAAAAAAATTTTTTTTTGTAGCAAAAACCCTTTTTCGACTGATCGTTCCTATGGCAGCTATATGTTATAGGAAACCGATATTTATCATATTCGGGAATATGATTGGATATTACTTAAAATCAATAAACCCAAAATTTGGTAACGATATCTTTATAACAAAAAAGTTTTTCTCAGCAAATGTTGTTTTTCGGCTGATCGTTCCTATGACAGCTATATGATATAGTAAACCGATATACATAATTTTTTTTTTTATTAAATCCAAAATTTGGTAACGATATCTTGAAAAACAAAGCGGAGTTTGTTACTAAATATGGGTTTTCGGCCGATCGTTCCTATAGGTTGAAAATCGAAAAAAAAAATAAACTCGTTAGATAGACTATGAATTAGAAGAGTCTTCGTGCCAAATTTGGTGATTGTAGGTCTTACCGTTTCCGAGATCCGTGCGTTCATACGGACAGACGGACATGGCTTGATCGACTCGCCTTTCGATGCTGATCAAGAATATATATACTTTGTGGGGTCTGCCACGCCTCCTTCTGCCCGTTACATACATTTGCACAACTTTAATATACCCTTTACCATTTTTTGGTACAGGGTATAAAAAGGAAACCAAATGATCACAAATCGCTGTGAGTCTTTACCAAACTATTGAAAGCAGAAGACTCGAATCCAAAAAAATTAACTGATCATTTAAACTCATTGTCTATCTTAAATGTTGTTTCAATGTAAGACATACTTAGCTAGTTAGTTTTTCTTATGGATGTATACAGGGAATACAGGAACTAAACTAACTGATATACTCTGCCAGCATTTAATAAGTGACCATGAAGCCATAAACATTTGTCTATATTTCCAATCTTAAGAAGAGAAATAAAAAAGGATGACATTCGAGCGCTTATACCTTTGCCATGACTTCTGGATTGTGAAATTTCTTCGCTTGTGCTGAACATTTACCTAAACATTCTACGAGTGTATGCCAGAATCAAAGTTAGAAGGAGTTAGAACAGAAACCATAATTGGTAAACCCCATTAAATATTTAAGCCGAAGAACCTGCCTAGCCACTTTGTTAAATTCCCCTGGCACACGGTAAATCCTTGCAACTTCTCACCTTATAATTTCAGATATTACCCAAATTGGTCTTCACATAACCAACAGACAACTCAACGCTAATCAACACCTTAACACAGCCGATGCAGGCAATTTTTGTCATTTGCATGTTCGTACGTTGCATTAGAGCCAAAGGATAAGTAAATTCCGCATTCAACACGCCGGCTGAGCTATTATCAAATTATTATGTCAAGCAACTAATTTGAAGCCAAGGAACAAAACCATAACATAAAAAACCGACAGCTAACCGAATGCAATGCCTCACAACTGCATTACGCGAATGGGCCAACGGACGGACAGACAAACGATGGAGAAGGCGAACGGGCGCTGGCAGGAGGAGAAGGAGGCAACACCGACATGGGTGCAAGTAAGGCAGGCAAAGTTCATATAATAAAAAACAAAAAAGAAAAAGGAAAAAGTTAAACAAAAAACAACAATACAGGCAAATAAAATCACAACAAGTAGTACAACAACAAAGAGTGCATGAATTTAAGCAAAGCTTGCCTTTTTTTCGTATTTTCATTTTTGTTTTGTTTTGCTTTTGATTTTGTGTTTGGCATCCTTTGGTGCCTTGGCCTGTTGTTTTTATTGCTGCACACAGCACACCCTGCTTTGGCTACTGACTTGCACGCTGCTGTCTGTTGTGCCCGTTGCGGTTGTTGTTGTTGTTGTTGCCATTCGGCTGTTCCATGCTGTCATGCATGCCACTTAGTCATTGTTGTTGTCTGCATTTTTACAATTGTTGTTGCTGCTGCTGTTGCATGCAAGTGTTGCCAACGCGAAGTTTGTTGTATCTGTATCTTTGCCTTCACTCCTCGCCACTTGTTCTGGTTTTTCGTATCATGTTCGTTCAGCTTTCTTTTTTTTTTTGTGTAGCAGCGCAACAAGGCAGCGACAAAAGCCAACCAAACAAATGCGAAAAACAGAAAAAAAAAGAAATAAAAAAGAAATAAAAAGAAAAAATTAAACACGAAATTAGAAGCACATCCACACATATGCATTAAGTAATATTGCATTTTGTACATTGACCTCGCACACTCTTGCTCACTGGCTCATTCGCACACACACACACACGCGCTCACATGCTGGCGTATACCGTTGACCAAGGCAGGCAGGCAGGCAGCATTAAGAATAATAATAAATGTATCTAGATACATATAGCCAAGTGCATTAGGATGCACAGCCGCACTTCGGGATTATGGTTTATGGCTTTCGGATTTTGTGTTCATTTGTTCGTTTTTTTTCCTTGTTCCTGTTGTCGTTGTTAATGTTGTTGTTATTGCTGTTGCTGTTGCTGTTGTTGTGGCGGTTGTTTGTAGCTGGCTTTATATTTGTTTCACTATTGTTGTTGTTGTTATTGCTATTGTTATTGTTGCTGCCGTTGTCTTTGTTTTTTTTTTTTGTTTCTGTTTTTTGCACATTTTACTAAATAGCTTCTATTTACATACTGAGAAACATTTTTCGTCGTGCAATAGAAACAAAAACAAATGTACTGAAACAATGCAAAATTCTGTGGAAATTGTCAGCCGCAAAAAAAAAAAAAAAAACGAGAAAACAGAAACAAAACGTATACAAAAGTCGTCTGTGGAAGCGCAACACAAACCAATAACAACAATAACAACAACAACAACAACTGCAGCAACAACCACAAAGTACATAGTTTTGTGTTTCGTTTAAATTTCAATTATTTGCATTTGGGGATTTGGTTTACTCAACCGTTAGGCACGATTTGCATTGTTGTTGTCGTTGTGTAAGCACGAGTATATTTTAGTTTTGATTTACCTTTGTTTTTTGCGACGTATGTATGAGCAACTGAAGACAGCCAACAAAGCAACAGGCAAATTGTAATCCTTTGACTGAAAATGCCTTTAAGTCGCTTAACTTAAAGCTGCTTTGCCTAACAACGAGTCCTCAAAAACTCCTTGCACACACACATGAAAAAACCTCTAACAGCCGTAGACAAACCTTTGCGTAGCCTGAATTTGTTAGGTCAGATCAATAGAAAAAACAAAAACGGTAATCTTGTGACTTATATTGAACGAGGACACGAAAAAGTATCCTTGTTTTTTTGTCACTGGATGGTGTGGATACCCAAATATTGTGCAGCACATAAAAAGTGAAACATCAGGCTATATTTTCTGTGACGACACTTCTGTTATTCGTTGCTCAGCTAAATAGTTATATTGATATAAAAATGAGTAAAATATTTGAAGAAACACGAGTACACAAAAAGTATCGTAGCTTCACTATAAAAAAAAATAAAACCGCTACAAAAACATGCTGAAAATTGTTGTACGGTTTACGGTTAGGATGACGTGAGTAAACCCTGGACCCAGGATTAGTTTCCTCGTTTCCGAAAAAGAAATTTTCACGATGCACCTCGCTCTGGTCGACCAATCACTGAAAAAGTCGCCTGAAGCAGTTCTACACCGATGGAACTATTAAGTTATCCGAAAAATTACAAAAGGTCATAGATAATAAGGGCAATAAAAACTGCATTAAAATTTACTTTCAATAAAGAACATTTTTTTTTTTTCCAAATATGTAAAACACAAAAACAAAAGATACTTTTTACATCACCACATAATATACTTAGAAACCAATTCCAAAATACTCAGATACATCAATATCAATAATAATAAATAAATGAAAAGAAAAACAAAGACTTGGCTATGTAGGCTTCTTATTCAATAAATTGAAGATCAGATGCATACCAATTCCAAATAATGCAAACAAATCAAAAATCTCAAGAAATAAGTAAGTCGCTTACCGACATATCTGCAAAGTGTTTCTAAAACATTTTAATTGAAAAGTTATTTAAATATTAATCACAAATTGATAAGCGCCGAAAAACAAATAACCCCCAAGCAGCAACGTCAGGGCGTGAAACGCAGCACATTGCGGCTGGTGCGCACCCTGCTCGGACACCAGCAGCACTGACTTGTGTTTGACTAAAGATATTCCCGAAAAACAAAACACAAACAAAAAGCAAAGGCAAAAAAAGCGAAAAACAAACAAACGTCACAGCGGCAAACAACAAATCGCAGACGCAAATGCAGACTACGACGAAATTGCTGTGACAACGCGCGCATGTCTGTGTGTGTGTGTGTGTGGCATGAAAAAAAAAAATAAATAATAAAAAAGTTCAACGACCAAAGTTAAAAACGATTTCCGACAACAGCGACGCCAGCCAAATGAACGTGAGAGCGTGAGAGAGTGTAAGCCTCACATCGACGACACTCGGCACGCCGCGCACTTCTCTCAGCCGAAGCAGCAGCCACAGCGGCAGAGGAAGATGCCGCGGCAAGGCAGCGCAAGATGTTTTATTTAACCAATTGGCAGATATAGGAGCACATAAGCTTCTTATGCATTTTCATGCGCTTAGATGGCAGCACGCTGCGCGACGCAATGCGCTTATATACGAGGACACAGGAGCGGCTCAAGGTGGGCGCAAAAATACTCTAGGTTGTTCTATTTAATAAACATTCTTCCTGCGCAGTACTTTAGATTTGGTGTAGTTTCGTAGTGCTGTCGTTGTGATTAATGCGAAAGACGCAACTCAGAGCAACCCACACAGGGTTGCACAAACTACACTAACTTAAACTGCAAATAAGCTGCAATACTTGTGTGCTACTCTTAATTATTTATCCACATCGTAAGAATTACATTGCCTTGGTAGAATCTGTTTCTATTGTACGCACTTCGACTGGGACCACACCCGTCTTCTTCCGCCGTATAAGCAAAGGCTCCTATTAATTTTCTTGCACTCCCTTAAAGATGACAGCACCTGCCATGGTACTGTTTTTTGTTCATAGGCTCTGAGGTTTCCTTCAAATATCTCCTCCACCCACTTAACTTTCCCATTCCTCCTAGACCCACTCGTAACTTTCGTCCCTTATTCCTTTCACATTGCTCAACTGACTGGACTCTTTTTCAACCACGTAGATTAATCTGTCTTAATTGTAATACTCTTTATCACCTATTTTCTACAGACACTCTTTTTAACTCTTCTAAAATTATTGCATGCCGCTCTAGGTTTTCACTTTAATTCTATTCATGTTTGTTTTAAATTATTATGTTTCTGTTATACTTATAACAAATTGTAGATTCTTCTGTTATACAAGAAACTGTTTAGGGGTACAAGCAATCAAGTCAAACTAAAGAAACATCTCGCAACTGTTGAATATCCTTAAATGATATCCTTGGCTCTTAAAGGAATCTTGTTAAGTCTATTCTATGAAAAGAAAGTATCTTTTCCTTTACAGGGAATTGTGATTTGTGTGTAATGAATAAAAACAAATTTTTCATCTTTTTATATTTATAATTGAGCTCTGCAAATCAGACCACAAATTTTTTGCTTATCATTTTAAGAAGTTTCGTTCTTTAATTTCTTACATTAAAGAGACATGATAAATTATAGTTCGTATATTTAGTATAATCACATCATTTTTTTTTTTTTTTTTTTGTAATGTGTTAGTCAATTTTAGGTATGACAAAATACTTTTACTTTTGGAAAAACAAAAAGATTAAAATGAAAGTTGTTTTTTATTTTTTGGGCGCCTTATATGCCCAATTAGCAGACACCCTGCCGCAAACGCAACCGTCACTGCTCCAAAGCGTACAATCAGAACCATGGACTCGTGCGCATATCAGCACACAGAGCGTCGCATCTAGGTACGTACTTACATACCTACATTGTTCGTGCATGTGTACGTAGTTGGGTACATAAATATCTACTCCAAATACGCACATGCACAATATGCGAATATAGGAATACGCAAATCTGCCTATCTATAGACGAATGTGTAACATATGCATGCTGCCATGATTTGCATATTTAGACAGCGCACAACAAACAACCGAACAGCCAAGCAGCCAACGAATGAGCTCAACAACAACGGAATGAAGGGGATAGGGGAAAAACAAAACAAAATGTTACAGACTGCATACAAATTAATTAAAATGCAAAAATGTTCATTAAAAACGTTTAAAATTTTGCTTTATTTATTTATTTATTTATTTATTTGCATTGAACTCGTAAACTAAACGTTGTGGAAATAACAAACAATTCTCAGGCATCAGGCAAATAAATACGCACGATAAGGAAAGATAAACAAACCACGCAGGCAGGCCAGCAGGCAGCCAAGCAAGCAGCCAAGCCAGGCCAGACCAGACCAAGCCAAGCCAACGCTGGCAGTTCGCAGCTCGTATCTTGACATCTTACGCAGCACATACAGAAAAGATGCTACACTCGTGTGCACACACACACACATGTGAGTGTATCTAGATACACGCGTAACTCTTGGGACCTTTTGAACTGCTTTTTGTTGCGCGTGTGCGTGGATGCCGCAAGTTGCAGGAAGCCACAAAAAACCCTCACACACTCGTACACACACAGACACAGACACACACGCCTACATGCATTTTGTCGGATTTCAATAATTAATGAAATTTAAACAAGAATTTCTGCCATGCAGTAAACGAGAAACATGCCTATAAACACATATACAACAACAACAACAACAACATCATCAACAACATCATCAGCGTAACTGCAATATTTAAGTTATGTGCAACAGCAGCAATTTGCTTAGCTATAAAATTGAAAACATTTTCACAATAGCAAAAAAAAAAAACAAAGCAAAGCCAAATGCAAACTAAAAAAAAAAAGCACAAAAACAATAAATCGAAAATTTTAACTGTCAGTCATAAATTTGTCTTAATGAACCAATTCTGTAGGCGTCTATATCATTGTATGCATATAGTTGGATCTTTATTTATATCCGGTTTACCGTTCGCACACGTCAACCTTTTTAGTAGGCGCAAACGCTCCCTGTTCTTTTTTTTTTTTTATTTTACTTTAATGCTCAATTGACTGTTCGACTTTCGATTGATAAGCAGCAGCTGATTTGCGCTTGATAAGCACAGCAAAAATAATAATAAAAAAAAAAAAAATAAATAAATAAAACGAAGGCGAACTTATCAGCAAATGACTAACACAAATCTTGCCGACATTAACGTTGCGATTAAAAATTTAATTATTGCTCATAAAAGAAAATTTTGTTGAAATGTTTTATAACTTGTGCGTGGGGCCAATGTGTTACAATAAATATCCAAAGTCTCCTGTAAAAACCAGATGCCATAAACTACAATTTCTGATACTTATAAACTCGCTTTATCAATTAAATGTTCAAAAAATCCGTCATACAAACTTACAAATTTCCCAAACATATTCCAACAAAGTTTAAGAGAAACACTAAAATAATTTTACATTTATTTGTTTCTTCCTCTTATTTCTTATTTATTATTATGTCTGATGCCGTCACGACTCCCAATGATCCATTGACATATTTATATAACGCATGTAGTAGAGGTCATAATATAGAATATGCCAATGTGTAGGTAAGATTTGAATTACAGTAGAATTGGCTTACCTACCTCTAGTACTTTGCACTTTATTGCGATAATGCAGTTAACATAATTTTAATTTTTTTTTCATTTTATGGATTTTTTTACTTTATACAGTAGATTTTCACAAATTAGAATCCTCAGAAATTCGAATCTCTCAGAAATTAAAATTGAAGTTTGTAAAACATAAAAAAAAAAAATTTGAATTTAAAATTTTAATTTCTGGGGTCATGTTTTTTTTTTTTTGTTTTAATTTATATATGTTATTCGTTATTTTGTTAGTTTTTTAAGTAAGTTTTCTCCATTTTCCTATTTTTATTCGAATAAAAAAAGATCCAGAAATGAGAATATTTAAGAAATAAGAATTACCTCAAACACCAAGTGGTTCTAATTTGTGAGAATCTACTGTAGATCATAAATAAAGAAAATACATTTAAAGCTATTAATACAATTCATATTAAATCATGTTAAAAAAAAAAAATAATCCAAAATTCAATTTGTTTTGAAAGATGCTTCAAACATTCTTCACACTGAACTTTTATGCAAAACCTTTGCCATGCTTTGACATCCTACGTAACTTCTATTCTGTGTTTGAAGCAATTGGCATTCTCAATGTAAAGAAGAAGTTTTCAATAGTTTTCTTATGTTAAACAGCTAACTTAAATTTTTTTTTTTATTAAAAAAAGAAAAATTACGTCAATAGGAGGCACTTAAGACTAAAATGCAGCTAACCTTAATGCAGCTAATGTGAAATATTTCATATCCCACTTATCTTACAGAGCTAGGGATAGATACAGTATTTTTTTTTTTATTGCACTTTCTTTTTTGTTTTTTTTTGTAGCACACCGGACAAATGATCCCCACGGCTTGACTGGTATATTCCTTAAACTAACAGCTGTCAAATTGTTTTCTTTTTTTGATGGCCAACACTTTCCCGCATAAATGCCGGCAAATTCAAATCTTGCGTGAATAATTGAACACCCTTTGGAATGCAACGTAAGATATGTCAACAGGTTAAGCTTTTGCCTCATTCACTTAGCAGTTGACTTGCTTTACGTTAGCAAAGATTATCATAGATTGAAGAGAGTTCACGTTGTAGGTCTATCGTAGCCCAACTATATTTGTTTTATTTTTGTCTAAATTTCAAAAGTCATTAAAAATATGAGTTCCTAACATAAAATTAAAAAAAAAAAAAACCTTTCTCTTTATCATATTTGAATTAGCTCCTCAAGTTGTGGATAAGATAAGAATGTCTGAAGTGGGAGTTGGTACTTTAAGCATTGACTATATACATAGTTCCCCAATGGATCCCAATAGTATGTACTTGGATTCGTATATGCTTAAGAGACACTGACCTGTCTGAAGATTCTGTTGAGTCATTCCGATTGTTGCAACGTTTCTTCTTGTTGTTCAGTTGCTGTTGATGTTGCTGTTGATGTTGTTGTTGTTGTTGTTGTTGTTGCAACTGCGACTGTTGCTGTTGCTGTTGTTCCAATAAATTCGCAGTCTTCTTAATTGTATTGACACTTTGATGCTGCTGCTGATAGAGCTGAGATCGCAATGCTGTAATATCCAATTTGGCTTGGCTCGCAATGTTTTGATTCGCTGAACTTGGACCGTTGAGTGCACGCTTGGTGCCCTGTACGATGCCTACGCCGGCGGCACTTGTGGGCGGTGGCAGTGTGGGCGCTGAGAATGTCAGACTCACTGTTGTTTTTGTTGTTTTTGCTGTTGCTGCTGTTGTTGTTGTTGTTGTGGTTGGCTTTATGTCATTCGTTTTTTTTGTGCTTAGTGTTGTAGATGGTGTTGTTGTTGTTTCTTTTAATGCTGTCGTTGCTGTTGCTGTTGTTAGCTTATTTTGCAATTGGTTTGCTATTGTTGTCGTTGTTGTTGCTGTTGTTTTTGGCTTATTGGTAATTTTATAATTATTTAGATTTGCACTATTCTTTAATTGATCGAATAATGACAAAACATTGCTGCTTGTTGTTGCTGTTGCTGCTGCTGTTGGCGTTGTTCCTATTACTTTAATAGTCTTACTTGTTGTTGTTGTTGTGATTGTTGTTTTTTTCGTTGTATCCTTTGTCTCCGACGCTGACATGTTTTCAGTTTTTTTTTTTTGTTTTCTACACTTATGCGTCGCTTGTTTTTGGTTTTTTTTTTATTTTTATTTGTTGTTTTTTTACTTTTTGTTGTTTTTGTTTTTTGCTTGTCTTGATTTGGGTTAATGTGTTACCTCTTGTTGTTGTTGTTGTTTTTGTTTCTGTGTTCGTTTTTGTTTTTGCATTGGCTTATCGACTACTCTGTGTGTGTTTTCCCACTGCGCTATGGGGCGCTTTCGCCTTTAGGTGTTTGTCGCACATTTTCTCATTGCGCTTTGCCAATTGCTTTTGACTTTATTTCATGTAATTTTTTCAGCAGCATGTATTAACACATTTTTTTTACTTCAATTGTTTTATGTTGTTGTTTTTAGGGATTTGATTTTTTTTTTTTTTTTTTTGTGTTTGGCTTCTTTTTATTGTGCGCAGACTTCGATATTGGCTTCAATTTTTACGCACTTAAATGGCATTTACACTAAGCCGGCTTAACTTAAATAGTTTAATTTAATAATACGCGGATTTTTGTTTTAATTTTTTACTTTGAGTAAACTTATTTATGCATTAATCAGACTTCGTTAAACAAAATGCTGTTGCTAATAATTTGTATGTTTTATTGTGGTATTTTGTTATAGCACAATTTTTTAAATTTTATTCACTGTGTATTTTAATAGATTTTTATTTTCTATAAAAATTATTTTTATTAACACATTGTTTTAATATCGTGTACACTTGTCTTTAGCTTTCCTTTAAATAATTTATAATTTTCGTGTTTTTATTATAGAGCAATAGATAATTATTTTATTAATAATTACACGTGCTGTATTTTATTCAATTTCTAGAGATCGCTTTCTGTGGATTTAAGCACTTGTTAAAATTTCAGCATTTCCTTAAGTTGGTTTTGTTTTTCAATTTTAATTTAATGTTAGTTAATTTTACTTCAATAATGAATTTTTCTTATTTTCATTGATTTAAATATTCGTAACACATTTGTGCAATATAATATATATATATTTTTTTTAATGATAATAATCAACTGCAATTTTCTCTTTGCTTTATGTTTTTAGTTGAATGAATATTGCATATTTTCACTTTTAATTTAATTAATACCAATTATTTTCATATTTTCAATTTTGTTGTTTTTTTATAGCCTAGTTCTATTTATAATTTGCTTTGTATGTTTATTTTATGAATTTCCGTTAGCACTTCAAGCCAACTTTAGTCCCCAAAAGCGCCGTCAAATGTTACAACACGCAACCGCAACACACGCGGCTCAACAGTTGGTTTGAGAATTCTTATTTTATTTTTTATTTTTTCCTTTTTTTTTTTTGTTTTTTTTGTTTTTGTTATTGGCCTAACACGACGCTCAGCACTTTTTTATATTTTCTGCTTACTTGCCGATTTTTGCATAGACAGCATTTAAAATTTTTATTTCTTATGTTAATTTCTTTCTTTTCGAGCTTTTCATTAGCCTTTTTAGCACTTTTTACAATTTATTTATTGACACCTTTTTGACATAATGCATGTAAGCGCACATACATATAAAAAATAATAAAAATGAATTTAAAGATTTTTTAAATGCATGTCAAAGCAGTTTGACTTGCCTAGAGGGAAGAAGTAATTTCATTTCAATTAAAAAACTTGAATAAAAAATAGTTAAACACTGCACTTTTCGATATTTTGCAATACACATTTCAAGTGTGTGCATTTTGTTAGGTTTTTTTCTGCAGCTAAACTTTACATTTCCGGCGCACAAAGAAAAACGCACACAAAATTGTTTATAAAAGCTAAGTTTTTTTTTTCATTTAAATATATATTTTTTTTTTCTTATTTAAAAAACTGGTAATAGCTGCAACCGGTTCTTATGGGCATAAACGCATTTTTCTTTAGACTCTGTCACTTTTGGTTTTCTGTTTTTGTTTTTTTTTTTATTAAATGTTTTATTTAAAACACATGCAACAGCAAAAAAAAAATCTATAATTCAGCTAATATTATTTAGACATACAATTTAAAAAAGAAACCGGCTGTAAACAAAGCGAGACGCTAAAACAAAAATAAACATGCACAGTTTGTTATCAGCGGCAAAAAAAAAAAAAAAAAAAAACAAAAGCAAACAAAAAAAAAAAACTGAAAGTAAAAAAAAAAGACAAAAACAAACGCGAAATCAAACACTGGCGTGTGCACGCGTTGACACAGTCGCACCCCTTCGGCTGTGCCTAAACACATTCGCCCACGCTCGCATGCGCTGCAGTTGTTCACGCGTTTATTCTCAATACTTTAATGCAATTTTCAATCATTTTTGTCAATTAGTTTTTTTAATTCATTTCTAAATATCGACGTGTGCAATATGCAACAAAATGCAAAGCATTACTTCTTCTTGGCATGAACCTCTCAGATGTCTCACGTTGTGCTTTGTATATGATTGCCGCTGTTTATTTTATTTTTTTGTTGTTGCTATTTGTTGTTGTATTTTTTCAAATCGCGACGCGCCTCCCGCTTTGCTCGAAAGTGTTCAAAAAGCAACGAACGCTCATTGAAGAATGAGACTTTTTCAAAGTCGTCGACGACAGCAAAGCTTCGTAGGTCGTTGGTTGGCCGCCGATGCCGTCGATGCCGTCGCTGTGGCCGATTGTCGGCTTTTTGCTCCCAACAACGCTCGTGCGAAAAAAAGAATAAACCGCGCGTTGTTGCTTTTGTTGTTTTCTTCTTTTTTTTGTGCGGTCTTTTTTTTTTGTTTTTGTTACTTTTTTATTTCATTTTATTTTAGAACCGCTTGCGATTTGTTTCGGTTGTTAACCAGCAGCAGCGACGAAGTTAACTTTTAATTTCGGTCTGGTTTAACAAGTGATCTCGCATGCGGCTGTGGTGCGTTGTGTGGTGGCTTTAGACGAGGCAAGGCTGAGCCACGCTGCTTATTGGCTGTTTTGCAGTTGTGGTGAGCACAAAGAACAAGCAGAGCAAGTAAGAATATTAGACCACGGTAGCGTTGCAAATTGTTGCATTCTGCAGCGAAGAAAAAAATTGCTAATCTAGCATATAGTTTTTCTAATTGCTAACTTATTGGTACTTATAAGGAATTAGTGGCGCAGATTAAACAAATGATTAATGACAGCCAAGTACTTATAGTCTAGAATGTAGAGCTGATGGATGCTTAAATTTTAACAAAAACAAAACTACAGCAACCCGTGACAGCCCTTGGCAACAGGGGAATTGCGCAACTTTAACTACAAAAGAGATCTTGCTAGTTGCCAATCTCAAAAAGGAATACAAAATACCTTTTCTGAAAATGGACAAACAAAAAAGTAAAGCTACAGTTAAATTTATCGTGAAGCACCTTTGGCAGAAAATTACTAAACTGTAGTCAGATCAGTGCGAACAAGAGAAAATGTTTTTTTTTCTTTGTTTTCGTTCTTTGCCTCTTACTCTATGAAATATTTGTTACAACAATGTAGAAGACATTGCCAGCTAGTAGCAAAAATAAGAATGAAACAGTAAAATAGACAAGGTCAAAGAACAACTTAATCTGCATATAAAAAAAAAGAAAATAATTCAATTCAAAGATTGGTAAATCAAAATTAGAGAGATCGCTACTAAACCCGTAATCCCGAAGCTATCTCTAATAATAACTAAGCTTTAATTGAACTTCTTTTATAAAGACAATTAACAAAACCACAAAATAACCTCCAATCACGGGGAAAAAACAATACATTTAATAACGCCGCTACACTGAGCTGACATTCCTCTCATTAAGTAGAATATTTTCTCTTGGTATTTCCGTTAGACAATTTTTTGGGCGAAATTTCTTATTACAACAAAATTTCAGCTTAAAATCCCAAAAACACTTTGATCAAGACAGTTAGAAAATCGTAGGAAACATTGGCGGGGTTTACCAAAGAAGGCGTGTGCACCAATTAACATAACAAGCATTTAGCAAACTAACAATTTGCAAACAAGTTTTAAGCACCTGACAGTGGCAATCAGAGCAACAAGCTTTCATAGTTTGCTGCAATTAATCCGTCAACAACTTTCTTTTGGCTCTTATGGTGTTTTCAAATGTCAGCAACATGGCGAACTTGTGTCCATTTATGTCATTGATGGTGCTAACAGCTTTGATAAGCCATTTTATTAAATGTTGCACCATGTAAACTTGCCAAAATCTTTTAACTAATAATTAAAATTAGTTAAAATGCGGCTAAGTGCATAAGCGCTAAATCGCGCACAGCTGCATAGCCAACAGAAACAGAACACAAACCGAAGACAATACGAACTGCACGAAAGACGAAGCACGAACGAGTTTTCAAACGAACAACATCCGAAGACACGATGCACGACACAAAGTAAAATGCAAAAGCCGAAGTGATTACACGAACCAAACTAAATTAAAAACAAAAACGCAAAGCTTTAGCGTTTAACAAAACAACACACTCAATGCGAAAACTACGTAAGCATAAAAATACTCAATTATTCATTTACTAAGAGTTCCTTTTTCCGTTTCTTGACTTCAATAAAACTTTTGCCAATGAGATATAAACTGTTCAATGAAATCAAAATGAAAAACCAACAAAAGCAAAACAAACGCTGGCCTACCCACAAGCAGTGTACAAGAAAAAAGCGTGAAGCGCTCTTTCTACTCATATTCATACTCATAGCATATACATAGCGTAGATACGTATACGAGCTGACGACGCTCTGCTAAATACTTTTGTTATCACATGCGTTTTGTTGTTGTCCGTACGCTTCTTGATTGTCGGCATTTACAAAGTAAAAACAAAACAAAAAACGTAAGCTGGCGCGTACAAGCAAGAAAGCAAAAGCAAACGCATAAACGACAAAAATCAAAACAAAAAAGCAAATGCAAAGCCAACACGTGCTTTTATTACGTTATTATGACAAGTCACTGCTGTTGTTGTTTTCCTTTTGTTGTTGTCGTCGTTGATATTGTTATTGCTATGTTTTGTGATGCAATTGCTGTTACGAGTCGCTCACGAGTGCATTGCCTTCGTTTTTCATTGTGCTTTTAAGAGCGTAAAAGAGGCAAATACTCTGCTTCTCGTACACTCGGATTTAAACATTCCCGTATTCTCTCTCATCGCATAGCACATGTATGTGTAGTAATAGTAGTAGTATGTGAGCATTTACTCACAACTGCATACATTTTTTTGTTTGATTATGCAGTGTTTTTGCTATGCTTTTATTTTGTTACTGTTTATTGTTGTTGTGAGTTGTGTGTGTTTGCACGTTCGTGAAACTTTTGTTGCTTTTGCTCGCTTGGATCTGTTGTTGCTTTGCAGTTTACTGCCTGTGTTGTTGTTATTACTACATATGAACCGTTTGTGCTGTTGTTGTTGTTGCATTGAGGTGTTGCTTTTATTTTTGATGCGTTATTTTCCTTCGTTTGCCTGCCTTTTTCCGTCTATGTTTTTGTCTGTCAATTCTTGCCCACTGTTGCCAATTGCAAATAACAAAAAACTAAAAACGAGAAGAAAACAAACACATAAACGAGTAGGCAAAAACAAAAATGAAAAAAGAACAAGGCAACAACATTGCCAAGCGTGGAGCGTACGTTGCTGGGAAGTAAAATTTTATTTTTTTTTTGTTTTGCTGTTTGTTTATTTGCAGTTTTAGTTGCTGTTGCAAATTCTTATGCTGCCAACTGGAAAATATATTTTTTTAATCGTTTGCTCGCTGATTTCATTGTGGATGCTGTTTTCGTTGTTTGATTATTTTGGTAAATTGAAATTTGTGTGCATTTTCTTGTTTAAAATTTGTATTAAAGCTATTTTTGTTCTTTCTTTTTGGCTCATTACTTCACTCAACGTTGATAACGTGTACTTGATAACATGCATATAAAAAATATTTTTTTCGCCTATAAGCACTGTACCGAATTTTTCAATGCAAATCTTTTTGAGAGCACTTTTCCATCAAAAGCATTTCATTTTCGAAATCAAACTCGAAGGCGCTCAATAGACGCCATGATGCAGCGGCGACACGATGCATTCGTACGCAATTAATTGCCGTACCATCATAGACAGGAATTCTTATTAGCACGACCGCAAAAACCAAATCGACAACACATCCGCACTCCACGAATTAAGCATACGCACTGTCATCGAACAATTCTTCTGCTCTTTTTTCTCCTGCTGCATTGTGCTTGCAGCTTCGGGTTTGAGTGAGTCTCAAAACACGAACAAGAAATCGTTTGTTGTTGTCTTTGCTGGTATTCGGTTCTTGTTTTTGCAATATGTTTTGATTTTTCATTTTTTTATTTTATGTTTTGTGGTCGCTGTTTGCTTTTTTGCTTTTTATGTGTATATATTTCATGCTCAAAAGAGCACGCGCGCAAATCAAGCGAACTAAACTAAGAGCGAGCGGGAGAAAGCTTACTAAAATTTTTGAACGGGGGATCGCGGCTATGTAAAGACATAGAAACGTACGTCCATTTACAGTATGTTCTCGGTAACCGCAACCTCTCACTATAAGCAAAACTGAAATTGCCTAAAAATGTACTAACAAAGCATTGTTGCATTTATAGCTGCGACTTTTAGAAAAATATGAACCTTTATATCTGCCAATTTCATTAGTTTATATAAAATACGTGTATTACTTGTATTTCTTAGATTTGTCATTGCTTCTTTTAAAGATTATGGCTGTTATGTCGTTAAAATTGCATTTTCTTTTGTGAGCTGTTTGATGCACATAATTTTAATTCATTCGGTTTAAAAGCAGGATTTGCAAAAGAAACAGTTATTTGTTACTGATTTATTTAAAAAAGATTAAACTCGGTATTTGTATATTGAAATTTATTAATTTATCACACGTTTCGCGTCATAATATTATCCTCGAGATAAGTGCTCTCAGACACTCCATCGAGTCAGCAGGGCAACGCTGACTTAATTGAGTCATTTTAGTATAATATTTCATTCAAATTAAATTTTTTGATTTGCATTTAATTCAAAATAGCGGATATTCAGCCTGCTCACGGAACGGATCCCATGGCCATTATTGACATTACAAATGGATTGAGAAATTTTTTTGAGGTTCTCAAGAATCCTGTTAAACTTTAACATGGTGTTAAGTCGGACTGTTAGTGTAACAGATTCCGCAGTGCATTTTTCTTTTCTTTTTTCGACTATATACTATACGCTAGAGACATGCTGTGTGTCAAAATAATACATGACATTGTTGTGTCCCAAATTGACCCAAATCAAAAAGTTGACATATATGCGTAAAAATATAACTGGGACTATTTTTAAACGATTAATAATATCTGAAACAAGAAAGAGAACAAAATCTGTGGGACTTGTTTACATGATCGGGTGTTCATATAATCGAGCATGTACTGTATACAAATGGATATATATTCTATCATAACATAATATTACATGACCACAGACACTTGTTATTAATTACAGTGCAAATAGATGAATTGGCTTTTTTGATATTTTGCTAAGCACTGGCTGTTAATAAAAAATTAATTCCATTAACTCTCTTCTTCTTGTCTTCGGCAACATACTAAAATCACAAGTTTTCAAGCTTTTGGTTATGTGTAGCTTGCAATCAGCCGTACAAAAGCTCAGCAATGCGCAAGTAGAATTTGCACAAACACAAAGCTGGAAGCTACAAAACCTTATGTTGTGAAGTTGTGGCAGTTGACATTTGAATATACATGCCTAAGAAAAAGGTTATTAAAACAAATATGGTAATAAAACTGCAAACGATGGTGTAAAATTTTTTCTAAAAAAGCAATTTTTCATACACATGAATACATATTTTTATTTGCTTAATATTTAAATCAATTTGACTTACTTGATTGGATTTAACTTAAACGACTTGTGTAAAAAAACCATAAATTGTAAAATAAACAGAAATAATAAATTACTGCTGCGTAAATTGCAATGTAAGTTTCACATACAATATATGTTAACTCTTTTAAAAATTTCTCTCTAATTTTATTTTTTTTATACTTCGAATTATTATTCAAAATAATTTAAAAAAGGCATTAAAAACTCATAAACTGTCAAGATTGAAAATCGATTTATAGTTTTGGTTTTGACCAAGTCATCTGCGTCTGTTGTCAGTCAAGAATTTTCCTTAATTGCTGCAAATTAAATTGAGATAAAAAATTATGTTAAAAAACATGCTGTTTTTTGGCAATTTCCTTTTAATATAAAATTTAAAAATACCCACAAAAATGTTCTACAATCTTGTTTAAATATATATAAAAAAGGCAAAAGGGTCTAAAAAATAGTATAATATTAAAACGTAATTCTAAGCAATAATGTACAAAACATATATATATGTACAAGTTATATTTAAATAAAAACATCATTTACTTAAAGCTATTTTTCTTTTTTTTTGTGGCAGGCATATTAAGTAGTTTATCAAAAATGTAAAATAGTGAAGAGCTAAGTCCACACGGATGTCGGTATCAGGCCCTCTTTGCTAGTGCCAGGCGGCGTGAGCACCTCTTTGTTGAGGAACTCTAACGGTAAATTGACTAAGTGCCCCTAAATAAAAAACGAAAAAAAAAAAACATATAACAAAGGTTTATCAATTGTGACTGGGTATTCCAGCTGCTGCTGCTGTACCTGTATTTCAGTGGCACGTGTGGCCGCCTGCTCCGGATCCGTTTTGCATAGTGGCAGCTGTTCTTGATATTTACGCAATGCGGCAAATGTTTTAACAAAATCGGTTGGTATGCACTTGAATATTTCATCATACAGTTCGGTATTTTTTGTGGAAATGCTTCGCCAGACTCCATGCCAAAATTGATCAATTACCGGATCGGTGATGTCAAGTGTTTTGATCAGAGCACTGTCGGGCTCAAGTAAACCTAAGTTAAAAAAAAAACAAGCAAAAGGACTTTGAAGACAGCTTTCATTTAGCGTATTAGCTGTTGCTTACCCAAGTGCTCTTTGAACAGATATTTGCGTAAACGACCGGCAAATATGCCACTTGGATACTTTTTGCCATTCATGCGTCCATCTTCGAATTCCTCATCAATAATAATGGCTGCCACCTCGGAGTCGCGTTTGCCAATCATCGAACGATCATTGATATTAGCTGAGCCACAAATCACAACACGATCATCGGCTATTAGCAACTTGGAATGCACATAGATCAGTTCCGTGACGGGCGTGTTATTTAGGAAGGAATGATTGCGTAAACTATGGAAGGATATGTAGTCTTGTGGCTGGTGTATGCCAGCATCCTTGAGACGTGTCAGTATGGAAGAGCGACCTCTGCAAGACAAGAATAATGTTTATCAGAGCTGTGGTAGATTTCATTTTGGATCGATTCCCTAATACTTAAATACCCCAACTTCTTAACATTCAAGTATCTATGTAATAATTGACTTATCTCACGATGAATCTCTATATGTCCCTTCATTTACCCTTAATGCTATTCGTTGTCTGTCCCTTCAATTACCATCATCTGTAAACCCATTACAATTATCTAACAAATTTCCAACCCACTACCTCCCATATACCCTTCTATGTATATTTCCAACAATTGCAATTACCTTGATATCGACGCATAGTTCCAATGCGTTAAGGCGCGCACTGCAATGCCCGTACTTCCACCCACATCCCCCTCGAAACCAGGCAACAGGGGAATGATCACAAAGACTCTAAAGGGCTTGCGTTCCCTGTGTATTCAGAAGAGAGAACAGTTGGGTTATAAACGATCGCCGTGAGCTGAGTCCAGGGCCGCACTTACTTATGCGCACGTACAATCCGCTTGAAGATCGACTCGCCTATCTGATTGCGCACCTGGCTGCCAAACGTACCCGTCACGCCCAGCTGCATCGTAATGAAGAACTGATTCTCAATGTAGACATAATGCTGTGCCTTCATGATCGTTTGTATATAAGCATCGTGTATGCTCTGCTCGACCAAATCCTGTTCGATGAAGCCACAACTCCAGGAGGAAACGCTGCGCAACAGCTGACAAGTGACGCGCTGCTGCCGGCGCAGCTGAATGCAGGGATTTAAACGTATCTGATGATAACTCTTTGGCATGAGGTACGGGAACCGTGAATTCTCGCGCAGCTTCTCCAACTTCATGGCATTCCAACGCTGTATAAAGTGCCTGGCAACATCGCGCGCCGACGCACCGACCATGCAGATGCCCACATCGTGCCAAGGCATGCGCGGCGTTGTGCTACGGTCGATGATGTCCACAAAGGGTGCGTTCAAGTTCATCCAGTCTTTCATTATAAAATTGGAATAGTCCTTGCCAAACCAATACTTCGCTTGGCCATAGAAATCGCTGAGTATTTGCGGCTGCAGCGTGGGTTGTGTTGAGTCGTCCAAGCTGGTTTTGCGTGTCGAGTCCGCTGTTGTTGTGGCTGTTGTGTTTGTTGTTGCATTGCTCGACGAGGCCGGCAGTTCGCCGATCGTGTAGACCAATTGCTTGGGTTCGTTCTCCGGAGTTTTGAGCATATTCGTTGTCCCGGTTACCTCCGTCAGTCGATTGACCAAATCCTTCCCACGTCGCACGGCATTATTCTTCAGACGATCGAGCACATTTTTGCGCTCCATTTCAGGCGTATTCAGTTTCATGCCTTCAAAAGCCACCGAAGGCGCTTCACAAGGCGTTGGCGAGGTGATTATTTCGGGTATCACAAGTTTATCGCCAGGTTTGAGCTGACGCAGCTCCAACGTTTCCAAAGGTTCACGCACAGCCTCAACAGCGCTAGCAGGCACCTCCTGCACCGGCGATTTGGCTGTCGCGTCAGCCTGATAGGCATTCTTTGAGGATTTGCGTGAACCGAATGCCGAATCGCACTCATCTTTGCTGAAGAACGCGCTCTCCGGTCGTCTTGTGCTGCCCGATGCCGAAGCAGTTGAAATGCTGCCCAAATCGGTTAAACGATGCCGATGATCGTCCCATCGTCCGTAGCAAAGGTCAAGTCCACCTATGTATGCATAGGTCTGATCTATGACGATTATTTTCTCGTGATGCGCCCAAAAGAAGACGCCCGCACGCGCATGATCCGGATGACGCATAACCTAAAAAAAAGAGACGAGCTCATAAGCCATCGAAGCCGTAGGCGCTCTGCCAATCACAAACCTTGATATTCTCATGCTTGGCCAGAGTCTGTTTGCTGTAGTAGCTGTTGATGCCCAGCGCGACTTCGACTTCTTTGTAGAGCAGCACGAACACGCGCACGCCCTGCTCAGCCTTGCGCAAAAGTATCTTATCCAGACGCCAATAATCGCCGTCGATGGCCGGCCGCTTCATGTAAATCTCCGGACTAAGCCACCAGTCGGCTATGTAGATCTCCTCCGTCGCGGCCTCTAGGCCATCTGCGACGGCGCTCATGTACTGTGCACCGTCGACAAACCACGATACATTCGTGCTCGGTCGCGCCGGCGCGAAGGACATGTGCGGATTCGGGCCCGTAAAGTCACGTGCGTAGGTATTTGCGGTCTTTTTTAGGTACTGCATCCATTCTTTGCATTTGCGTCGCGTCCAACATTTCAGTACGATGTGTCGATTGTTTGTGAGTATCTGCAAGCCTTTGCGCATGCCCGTTTGATAAATGCCCGTCGAGACATCGAAACCTTGGTCAAACAATATCACAGCTCTGCAAAGATCAGATCATGTAAGTGACTTAGTTGCACTGTCGCTTTGGTAGATTGCAAAAATAATGCCTACCTAATGGAACCATCGGTGGGTCGCACATAGCCAAAGCAGGTCTCCTTCACGAAGAACCAACGATGACGCCAAGTGCCGCAAACCACATCCGAACAGAAGTAATTGCAACGTACACAGCAGTTCCGCTGAAAGCACCCGAAGAAATTGCAGCCTGCCTGGCCCGGTCGCGTCGAACCCGTACGCTTGAGTATTTCGCCCTCTTTTCCCTTAATGCCGAGGCCCGAGACAAACGACACATTCGAGACCTCCACGAAGTTAAGCTGTAAAATTAGCGAGAGTTAAGCTGCAATTAATGCGTAGAGTAAAGTAGGAATCTGCTCTCAAATCTTATAGATGAAAGATGTTCGCCACATCTCTTCTTCTCGTCTTTATACAAGTATTACGAAGAGATTGTACTTGAGCTTTAAAGTGAGCCTGATCTAGGATATCCAATATCACTTCACGTGCACTCACCGTCTCATGATGATAACGATATAAACTTATATTCAATAGATTGTACAGATAGTCCTCCAATTGCTCAATTCTCAAAGGTATATTCTCCACAGTGACTAATGACTCCGGTCGATTAGGAAAGCGCGGCAGTTTCCGTTTCTTTTTCTTGCGTTTCTTCTGGAAACTACTCTTCGGTGTTACGACCACGGAACTAGTTGGACTGCCCACACACACGTTGCCATTCGACTTAGGCGTGCTCGTTTGTTTGACGCGCGTGTGCGCCTGCAGGTCCTTCAACGTGGACTCGTCCGCCATCTGCTTGGCAGCGTTCTTGAGCGTGGCACGCTTCTCTTTGTGACTACGCATCGGTAGGGGAATATTCAATGAGGTACGGAAGAAGCTCAACTGCTGATGCAGCGAGTTGAAGTGTTTGTAGCGACGCTTGATGAGCCACTTGAAGGGACCGTGTGTCAGTTCAATCGTATAACTGTAAAAGACAGCAGTTATAAGATCAGATCAATCAATCAATGTGCTGACTATGCGCTGCTACTTACAGATTGGGATTCAGCAGATGTGTGGTCACACTGCGCTCATTCTCGACAATGCGCACGTGTATCTCACGGCCGGGAATGAAGACTTTGCGCTGAAATGAATTGAACTTCACACTTGGCCCATAGATGCTTGTAAATGGTATCTCTTTGTGCCGCAAAGCGACGCTATTCTCATCATCATAATCCTCCTCATCGTCATCGGTATCCTTACGTTCGACAAGTACCGGCTTACCGCCAATGTTGGAAAGTATTGTCACTGAATCGGGAAACGCCAGCGTTTCATCGTATTCCGATTCATTTATGGAAAATTGAAAGTCAGGCAGACAACGATTTGCAAGACTCATATCGAGCTCTTCATCATCGTTGGCAGCATCTTCTCGCTTTGCGTCAGACTCCTCGGCCTCAAAGACATCATCATCGTCATCATCATTCACTGTATGCCCATCAACGCCATTAGGCGGCTTATTGTCGTTCCTGTCGCGACGCTCATACGGCGGCAATGCGATGCCACCCTCAGTTGCCATTACATCGAATTGCGCGTAGATATAGGGATGGGCTAATTCATCATCGTAATGTAGAGCACGATTCACGTAGCCGCCTCCATCCGCTGTGGACTCGCGTGGCACAAACTCATCTGCAATTAGGCATTAAATTTCTGATTATTATCGCCCAAATACTATTTGCATGATTGCCAATTAAGCGTGTGAACACTGTTAGCGTGTTTACTCCTGAGCGTGCTCTGTTTGTCTAACTTGTCTAACCTATTACACGCCGCGACGTGAGTTACTCAAGTCAGGCGGCCGCACAGCGGTGTGAGTTGCCGCATTTTAACTGTTTTCCAACTAACTTTTTAAGTGCCAATTACCAATAAACAATCTTGTGTGTTTTGCTTTATCAGTTTTTAATAATGTCTGCTTCTTCTTGCATTTTTATGCGCCAAATCAGTTTGTCGCACTTTTGTCAGTCAATTGACTGCTTGAACGCATGACTGAGTCATTCGATGTCGAATTCGATAAGCATATGTACAGGGGCACTCGCATTATGAAAAACTTTAACTAATTACGCAAACCCATAAGTTGCTGTGTGCACAGGTGTCACTGGCACCGGCAATAGCTCCACATTAGACTATGACTGTTGACGCAGTGTTAAGTGGCAGAGGCAAATTGTTAGTACTCGTGCATTCTTTAGCACGAATTATATCAATGTTGACAGTTCAATATCTCATAACCGTTGACGACATATCATTTAGTTTTGTTTGATCATAAAGTCATAAATTTATACGAACAACTAACTTCTGTGTAAAGCTTCTGCTTGGTAGACGTCTATTCTGTTTTATAAGGTACCAGCTGGATCAGTCAGATGTTGTACTGCCCTTCCCTAAATCTTTTTTACTCAACTAATTCACATCCATTTATTACTTTCTAAATATCGTATCCTTCTCTTATCCTAAGCATATGCTTTTTATATTCATACAGAAAGGTATAAAATAGTAATAGGTTTAAAATAGCATAGAATAAAAATAATTTCAATTAAAAAAATTATTCGGTTTGCCCGCCCCCAACAAGGCTCGAACACGCGCCTTTCGTGTACGTCTATATATGTAAGAGAAGAGATAAACAGCCAACTTACAGATAATCAACAAAAAATAACTATCATCATCAAACATATAGACGATCATCTATTATGCTCGCAAAATTCTGGGTAACCCAGTTGCTATTAAACACCTTGAGAGTATGTGATCTTCTAAGTATGCTTAAGATTAAGATTCACTGCTTACAAAACCATCTGTAGAGGAACTAAGGAATAGACAATCTAAAACACATTCCATCCAACAATGAATTATAGAAAAATATAAAGACTAATAACATTCCCGTCTCCCAGAGTTAGCCACGATGTGTAGGAATAAAAGAAGCCAACTGCTTTCTAACGACGTCTGCGAAAACTTGTTTAATTGCGAATAATTTATGAGATTTTCGTATGTTAGACTGCAGGACGCCGCAGGCGTAAGAACAGTTAAGTTCCGCCACAGCAACACCAGCGAACACATGGTAACGGACTGAAATCTTTAACAGTCGGCAACCGATAATTAAATTGAAGTGTTAATTTCTTTTTAATATGCTAAATAATTTCCTAATGTTTGAACTCGCACAAATTGCTAATAAAAAACTGAAACCAATTTGCGTACACATTTTTATGATATTTTTAAATTGAGTTATTTTTTTTTTCTTTTTAAGCTAAATCTATATATAGTTTTTTATAACTGCTTTCACAAATACAGAAGAAAATGTTTATTTACCAGTGTCTTGAATTTTGGAAATTAATAAACCCACAAAATTAATTGATCAAATAAAACGCAATGTTATAGAAGTGGCAGACTTTAGTTACATGTAAGAAAACCGAACTTTTAACTTCTATATACAAGTTCCAACCCAACTTCTTTATACAACTTATAACCCATTATCTATTGGAAAAAGTTATTGAAGAGATTTTATGACGACAAAAATGTAAAAAAACTCGGCGCTGACTTGTACTGCTTTGAGTTATGGAAACTTTGAATTATACAAGGTTCGAATTATAGAAGTTCGTCTATACTTTAGTCTGGTGATAATTTTTAAAAGGTTGTCTTTAAGCAGGTACTACTGTTAATATTCATTTATACTTTTGTCGTGCAGAAGGCCTCGTGTGCAATTGTTTTCTACGTCTTTGATTCCGCTGACTTCTGTGTGGTTAAATGTTTGTGAACATGTTTCAATCTTATCAACACTCACGTGTACACTTTGTTAGATAGGCACCATTTAATTGTGATATATGTAAGTATGTCGACTTATTACAATAAACATTCACACACACATATGTTACACATGTAAAAGAACCTACTTTTTATGTACATATGTTTTTAGTGTGCACTTGTAATGTGTTTTTTTTTTCTGTTTTCTTTATTTATTTAGTTTCGTCTGCTTTGCTGGTTCATGTGTCAAGTTCAATTATTGTGTAGTTGGTCGAGTGTAAGCTTCTTCGCAGTAAGTTGAGCATGTTCGGCGGAGTTATGTTGCCTGGGTCTTTAAATTTTAGGTCATGATGTTTATTATTTAATTATGTTAACTGACTTTGGTAATGGTTGGCTTTAATGCCAACCAAGTGGCCTTATTGGCAGGGCAGGGATTAAACGAGCCATAGTCAAATTAATTGCCAAAGTTGAAATAAGACAAAAAGTTGTTGAAATTGTCTAGTTAAATACAGATGAAATTCCATAATCCGAATTAAGGCTAACCCGAAAATCCAGCAATCCGACAGCATACTTTTTTATCAAACAATGAGTGTGTAAATTCTTTGTGATTTATGGCCAGTTAAAAAGCATTTAAATTTCTATATTTTTGTATATGTGTAACTTAAAAATTAAATGTTAATTTTTCATAGAAACTTTTGTTTATCTTTAATAAACTTACATATATTGAAACAATTTAATAATTCGAATAATTCGATAGTCCGAATCGGGTTTGCAATCATTAGGTCGGATTAGCGAATTTCTACTGTATTTATAAAATGAACACATTCATAAGCATAATAAGAGGTTTCGCCATTGGTTGAATTCGGCCAATAGATGGCGCTGTTTTAATCGCTTTATTTCCTGTTCCTTATAAAAACCTCCCAATTTTCCTGAATAGCAGATTTCACATGTTATGACCTTTGGTATAGTTTAGCACTCATAGTGCAGTTTCATTTAAAGCCGCAAATACTGTTTAGATTTATTTTAGTATATATACATATGTTCCCAGTCAGATAAATGGTTTAGGATCCCATATAATTTATATATAGACATATGTGCCTTTAATTTAGTGTACATATTTGCATGTATGAATTATCAGTTGTTATTAATTTGTTTATTATCAGAGAAGCCGATAGCAAAAAAGCAGGCACAAATGCGCAATTCTAAGCCCTGACAGACCCTAACTAACAACTTAATTAGCACATAAACAACTGTTAGCGCGAACTTGCCGCTGTCATGAATGGAAATAGAACACTAACATGGCAATAGAGGCGACTTTCGCTGCAGAACTGTCGCTGGCTTGGCTTAAACGTGGTCGACTGCCTGTGCACACAGACACGCACGCACACATACATGTGCGGCGCATATGATTTAAGCGATTAGCACTCGCTACCGCTGCTGCAGCAATCAATTCCTCAACACTTTAGATAATGTCAACGCTGTAATAAATAAAACAGGTGCATGTATGTGTCGCAATATTTTGTGTTAAGCACAAAGCATTTTTTTTTTTTTAGCCACGTATTCTGCGACAGTTGTTGGCAAACATGATAACCGCCCTAGAAAGAAAATATATATGTGTGCATGTGTATGTGTGTGTGTGGTCATGACATTTTGCGTGCGTGTTCCGCTGTGGCACTAATCAGTGTAACTGACATAGCCAATGCATGGATAGGGTATGTAGCAACATGCTAGTTGGCCTATATTGGGACTGATAATCGTTGACAGGTTTTACCGCCTCGGGCAACGATTCTTGCTTAACTAGACTGGGATGATATGCGGACTGCCAATAATATGATATAAAAACTGTTTATTTTCGATAGGCTAATGTAGCCTACTGCAAATCCTGTTAGCATAGGTTCACTGCATCATACGCCACCGAGATAAGGAAATTGACGATAGTGCAACGACATCATCTACTGAGTAAGCGAATACTTTATGTATTTGGCCTAATGCCTGAGCATATTAAGTATTTTATGACTAGGCTTGACGTAATCAGTTGCGCGTCAGACGTTCAGATAAAAATGACAATAGACAAGCCTTGTCACTGAAAATAATGTAATGCAATTATATTGTATATGTCAAAACATTTGATAGGTCTCTCATAAGATATTTTTTAACAAAACAAACGATTCGATCAAACTTTATATAAAAAACTAGCAATGTGTCAGCAACATAGATATGCATGTATTTTATATGATAAATTACTGATATTAGCGCAGTGGCTCGAAAAACTGGACAAAAATTATTTTCAATAAACAAACACAAAAAGTTTTCCTTTTGGTACAAAAAAATAGAATCATTTAGTAATGTCATAGATAACACCAAATAAAAATCATAATAAAAGCAGTACAGTTTTTTGCGTTCTCATTAGAGAGCGCGGCAATTTTATATTTAAGACGTCATAGCAAAATTGCTTTTTCTTTTTGGCTGATTTCTAAATTTATATGATGCACTAACATTCACATGCATAACATTTATTTTATTAAAAACAATTTTTATTTTATTTAATTTAATTAATTTTTTTTGTGCATTGTATTTCACACTAATTGTGCCGCAATTGCCGGCAGCTGCTGGCAGTTAGCTTGCCAAAAATTCTGTACAACAGCAGGATTCGAACTATCGCCGTCGCTCGAACCAATGGCGTCGCTCTGCTTAAAAGGAATTATGATATATCATCAATTTCTGAAAATACTGGGTGCAAAACGGACTTCAGTCGATAGCCCAGTTTATAGACATTATTAAATGTCAAAAAAATTGCTTAACATCAGATACTAATAAAAGATATCTAACTGTCCCTAAACAACGTTTAATAAAAAAAAACCACAAGTATAAAAATATATTGAACGAAAATAATTGCTGTTCAGAATACGGAAATGAGCTTTACAAGCCAAGCCAACATGCCACAATTACCAGGAAGAGTGTTTTAAAATTAAATCTATATGTGAAGAATCACTTTAAAATGTCCTGCAATAAGTTTACTTCACTAAATGCTTACATATATGATAAGTCATAATTGTTGTTAACTCACTCAGAGACATTTATAAGTTTAATGTTTTTTTTACACATTAATTTTGTTTCATTTCATAAAGTTACTTGTATTTAAAATAGAAGAAAATGCGATTCAAATCTAAGAAGAGAACATTATGTTTATGTATATTAAAATATCGTATATAGGTAATAACAAAAGATCATAACAAAAAATTAATCTGCGAATCGATATCGATATGGTATCTGTAGCAGACAAAGCAAAAAATTTCGAAAATTCGCTAATGCAGTAAATCAAATAAAACTTATCTCAACTGTTTTACAATACGCAATAGGTTTCTTAATCTACGCCTTCTAAAGTTTTGCAGACTTGGCAAATGAAAAGCTCACAAACACCGCACCTCGGTCTAATATAAATTTACAATGCCTTTTAAACGATACTACTCGTACAAAGCAAGATAAGAGTACAAATGTTTAGAGACCCCGACATTTTTCTATTAAAAACTGAACGATAAAGGCATTCAAGTGCACTCACCAAATTATCTTTGTCTCTAGTTTGTGCAAATTTTGTCAAAGTGCTTTGAGAGTCTTGTAATGGCAAAAATTGTTTTTGTATTTTAATTAATTTAAATTTGGCTTTGCACTTCAAACCGCATACTTCAGCCAAATTGAAGTTAGATATAAAAATTTGTTTATTTATTAGCGAACCTGTTGAGTTCCTGTTATTTTTTTTACGTGATAAGCAAATGTTTACTTAAAACGTCGCAAGAAGTTTCACATAACCAAAAAGAAAACACAATAAAGAAAAAAAACTGAATAAATAAAAAGAAAACACAATTTGCCACAGCAAGTTCAAACAAAACAAACAATTAAGGCACAAAGTGTTGATAAAAATAATTAATTAACTAAAAGTTTATTTTTGTAGCTGTTTCTTAAAACAAAACAAAAAAAAAAATTCAAAACAAAAAAAAAAAAGGTTTTAGCGCAACTTGTAAATAAGTTTTCGCGGAAAAGTTGTGCGAGTATTTATTTTTTATCAACGACAATGTAGAAAAAAAGGACAAAAACCCCAAGATTCATTATCAACAAGACAGCGTCGTTAAAGGTTTTCTGTGATTTTTTATATTAAGGGTGATTTTTTTTTATATTTAAGGGTGATGGTCCATATGACAATAGCTGGCAGCTGATTAGTAGGCAGTATAAAACAACTTTCATCCCAACTGCGCTTGCAAATTGTGCAAAATTTACTTAAAACATAATAGTGCAGTACTACGTACATTTTATGGTCGACATAAAAGTGAATCTGTAAAAGCTATTCAAATTGGTTTTGAACTACACATCCTCAATTAAGACGCCTTTTCTCACGCACAAAATTGTGACTTGGTCTTGGCCTTTATTTTATTAAAAACAAACTTAGATGTTTGTTTTGGTTTAATGGACTTAGAGATTCCGCTTCATTCCAACCAGCCAGAACAGTAATCATATTAAAACACTGATGTCATAAAATTATATGCTAATATAGCCAATCATGAAGATAAACATGAACATGGTTTTTATGTTTTATACAATTTAAAGTTTTATAACTTAAAAAAAACACCCTTTATATGCCAATATGTAGTTATATAAAATTTATTGTGTTGATTCATTTGGCAAGTACACAAATTATCTTTAAAGCAAAATGGTTTTTGCTAAGTAAAATAAGAGTCATAAACTACGTAAACTGTCTGCTCCAATAACTGTCATGATCACATTCATTTCATTTGTAATATTTTTATTTTTTTTTTTTAAATACACATTTTTGTGCTAAATAAAAATTAACTTCAAAAGCGCTTTACAGCTGTCAGTAATTATCAATTGCAAATCCTTCAACTTGCAACCAACCTTTCAAAATTTCAATGTAACCTACGTTGCATTCATTCGGGCAAACTTCGCAGCAGAACCGCTAAATAGTGCCCACGTGAAACCGTTACTGAATAATGCCAATAAACTTCGAATCACGCGAAGAAACCGAAACTTCCTGTCATGTAAGAAACGGTGTTGCTTTATGCATTTAAATATTGTGTATTTTTTTCATTTATTTACTGAGTTTTATTCAGCTCTCATTGACTCATGCATTACGTTATGCTAACAAACCCGTTAAGGTTGCCTATACACGATTGAACTTTGCTGCGTGTGAAGGCGCGGCTATTATGGCATATATAATGAGATAAGCAAAACAAAACTGGGCAATGGTAATGCTTACAGCAATATTGTGCTTAACAATTACTTACATATATGAAAACCATGAAAATTATAAAGACACGACTTGGCTTGGCTTGACCATATTTATTATCACAATTTGGTTACAGCATAAATAGGGCATATCAGAGTTGGAGCCTTTACTTTTATCGCTAACTAAAAAAGGCTCTAAATAGCCTTTAAATTTAAATCATATAATGCATAACAACATCTATTAAAGCTTGTTAGTGTTGGAAAATTGAATTTTTCTGCTTTCGAACGCAACTAAACTCAAGCTGATCTATCGTCGGCTTACAAAGTTATGCACATTTTAATACGATCTTTTTAGGTATTGTTAAACTTTTTGTAATAACTCCAAAGACATACTCAAATTTATGGGAATATCTCGTATATTACTGCAAGACTAAGATGGTCCCATCATTGGTATGCATAACTTTACTTATAGCATCAAACACCTACTTAAAGTTTGTACTATCTGTAGCTAATGTAGTGTCAATATTTTTTTAACATTTTATTTTGATTTCTTCTTTTGTCTAAAATAGGCATAACATTAACAAGAATGTAACACAAAGCAAGATTAAATACTTTTTACCAAATTGAAAAACATTTTAAAACGTTATAATTGTTTCGACAATGGCAAAGATAATGAAACATATTTATGATATTTGTTCAATTTGTTCAATAGTTCAATAAACTCATAAACAAAGTCTTTAAACCCGGCAAAACTTGACCTTGTAAAATTTTATTTTGAACACTTCCGCTAGCAAAATAATTAGAGAAAAGCCAATGTACATATGTGTAGGCACATGTAAGCATAGCGTGGTCAACATTTTGTTGCGGTTACTTGTATTGGCACCGACAAATTATGTAGCATTGAGCTAGCAAAAGATGCTTAAGCGAGAGTCAGCTATGGTAGACAAGGCGAAACACAGGAAAGCAAATTAGCGACAGTTCGGCAATAAAAGTTCTCAAAACTGGTAAGGCAAGAAAAGCGCAAAAAGAAATTGGCGCAAAATATTTAACATTTTTTTACACTCGTTTAGGTTTTGTTTCTATTTTGGTATTGTATTTTTTTATTTTTATTACTATTACTGCTTTGTTTTCTTACTTTTGTTGGCAAGCAAACAAAGAGAAACAAAAAGAAAAAAAAAAAAAACGAAACAGAAAAGAACCTTCCAAATTTGGTAAATCAGCTTCAAGCGTAAAGTCAAGTCAAGTCAAGTCATGTCAAGTCAAAGATCGCAATGCGCTGCGTCAATGGTTTAAAAATACAAAAATCATTTCATTACGCACGCAGCTGACGTGTTTGTGCATAAATAATTGAAAACCAAAAAATAAATAAACCGAGAGTTTAAAAAAAACTTTACCCATGCTGGCAATCAGCTGAGAAATGCTGCGACGATGACGCCGCACCTCATGCATGCTTAGTTCGTTATCCATAATGTTTCTAAGGAATATTCTGTTGTGTTTGTTGTGGTTTGGTGTTTTAGTTGATAATTAAACAATAAGGAACTTTGCAACTATTTGGTTTAGCTTAGTATTACACATTTTTATTTGGTTTTCATTTCGTTTTATTTGCTTATAAATTTTAATTTATTTAATTTCTATTTTCTTGTCATATTTTGGATTAGCACCTGAAATGTGAAAATCAAATTTTTATTCATTTAATTTTTAATTAGTTATTTGCTTATTTTTTTTTTTTTAATAGCACTTCATTTAATTTTTTTTTTTATTTCTATTTCGTCGATTTTTTATAATTTTTTTTTTTTACCAAATATATGCATTTTAAAATACTTGATGATTGTGTTTCTTTATTTGTTGCAAATATTTTGTATTCATTGTAATTTTTTATTACAAATAACTTTTAACGTTTGGCAACATTTTTCTTGTTTTTTTTTTTCGTTTTTTTATTTTTTGGCAACAAATAATACTACAAATCAATTTTAACGTTAAACGTGCCGAATTTTCATAAATAAAATCACTTGTGGCACCGCAATGGCAGTTAAGCGCAGCGTGTAGATACTTTCGCATAAATACGTACGCAGCTTGCAAGCATTTTTACCCAAGTAATATCTTTTTGGCAAACAAAGAAAAGTTTTAGGTTTCACAAAATAATTTTTTTTTTTCACAATTTTGTAAGCATTTAACTGCCACTATAAGATAACTATGTACATCATTTATACAGTTAATTCTTTAGTTTGGATTATCACGAAAAATTATACACAAATAAGTGCGAAATTCACACGTTTGCAACTTAAGCTGATCTTGAAAAATGTTCCCATTATTTTTCTTTTATTTTTTTTTTTTTTTTGCGTAAACCAAATATCATTCAACTCGAAAGCGCAAACCATCACTTCAATGGCAATAAAAAACGCATACACGTTAAAAAAAAAAAAAAAAAAAAACAGTTAACTGAAATGAAAACGCCACGACATTCTGCAAAAGTTCTACTTATTTTTGTTTTCTTTCTGCTTTTATGTCTTTATTTATTTTTGTGTTTCGTTATTTTTATGACTTTTTGTTATTGCTTTATTTACTTTTGCATATAAAAACCTAAAAAGAAGATAATATGTGTACCGTAGAATAAAAGTCGAAACGCGTACGCCGAACGCCCGCGCGCAAACACAACAACTGTCACAACAACCACAAAAAACAACCAACAACGACAACGCGTAAACGCGCCTGCAACTTGCAAACGATCTCGAACCGTCAACGTTGCCGACACTTTTGTTAATAATACTAACTAGCGCAGGCGAACTCACTGCTCCATTAGCAGTGAAAAGAAAAAAAAAACAAACGCCAAAAAGCCACTCAAACATGCGCAGCGGCTACGCTCATTCCGCTCCTAGAACTCATGCGTACTCTGGCTCGCTCAATCTGTCTCGCAGTCAATTGAGCCACGTCAAAGCGCGAGTGCCATGTGAGCAAAAAAAGCACTAGCAGCGAAGGTTAATTGCAGCACATGCCCACTTACTCACACCGCGCGGCCTGGCCAAAACGTAATAACTTTAACGGTTCTTATCTTCGTTTTGTGCTGCTCATTCACTGCACATTAAAAGCAGTGAAATAAACGTGAGAGCGCGCGCATGTGAGTATGAGTATTTAAGTGCTTGCAGGGCAGCAGCACTTTGCAGAAAACAAACCAAAAAAAAAATATTTGGGTAAAAGTAGCAACAATTATACCGCACAGCCATATGTGTACAATTCAAATTACAACAACAACACAAAGCCCAGCACGTATTGGGCAAACCTCTAATGAAAATAAAAATAACAGCTGTGCCCATCAGCTGTGCATAGTTAGACACACTACTACACACACTCCTTGCAAAAGCTTACCAAGATATTTCATCTCCCTCTATTGCAAATTGCACACTTGCCGTTTTCTGTTGCTTGGCTTCGACACCCCCCACAACAACAATTTCTTGTGTATTATGATTTGGTGTATTTAAATATTGAAATACCGAAGTATAGTTCAAGTGTTTGTTGTTAACCCGTTTCGCCAAACAACAAGGTCAACTAACTGGTTTTTCATATTACATATGTACGTGTGTATTTTCTATGAATATTTATTTGCATAAATACATATGTATAAACAGTCATATGGCTTAGAAGTTGTAACACGCTGGAGTAGTTGCCAGTGTTGCCTTTTAAACGTTGACTTGACTTGGCTGCTTTTATTTAGGCTTTTAGGCATTTTCGTAGTTTTCTTCTTTTTTTCTGCCAAAATTTAAATTGTTTTTATAATGAGTTCTTGGAATTTTGTATTGTTTTTTATGAACTGCCATAGAAAACGTAAAATGTTAAGAACATTTATTTTAAATATGTAAAATATATTCCTAAACTGAAAAAAAAAACAAATTATAAGTGTACACTAAAATCAAATATTCATAAAAAGTAGGTTCTTGTACACATATTAGATAGCCAAGCTTTAAAATAAATTTAATATGGGAAATGTGGATACCGATCTTCAGAAATACAAAAGCCTCCTAAATCAAGTTGTCAATATAGACTTTAAATACCTCTCAGATATTGAATGCCAATTGAGATACCCAAGTATTGAAATAATATAATCGGCAGTGCAATTCGTGATTATAGGTGTTATTTTACAAGATTGCGGCTTAAGTAAGTAAGGAATATGAATTAGAGAAATGTTCCGAGAAAATCAAAGCACATACAAGCCAGCTTATATAAACAATGAACATTAGTTGACTCTTATATGTTAATTGTCAGTAATTCCTTAACCTTCCCAAAGCCAAAATGTCAAGTGTAATAATGCACATCGGCAGCACTTTTTCGCTGGAAATCATTTTTAATTAAAATGTGCAATTAATTGCAAATGACTTCTCGGCATATTGCTACACGTTGAGACGACAAACAAAACACTAACAGTCGAGTGTAGATACTCATGCTACTGTCACTCATTCACTATTGCATATTTACTTAGCATATATTAAAAAATTTGTATCTTTGTACTTTACAAATTACAAAATACATTTGCGATAAGATTAACAACGAAACCGAGCGCACAATAGCAACGAGTTGGCAAATACTGAAACTGTGTTGAAAGCAGACAGTAATTGAAAATAAAATATATGGAACAGATTTAGGGTTAACAGTGCTTTCAATGTTTGGAAATTTACTTCTACAGTAAATTATATAATAATTATTAATTAAGCAAATTTAGCGGCTGCGCAATGGTTATAAAAAATTCCGTTTGTGTTTATTAACGGTTTAACAAAGTTTGGGTTCACTGTATCAACACGTATGCATTTCACACAACGCATACTAAACATAAAAATCATTTTAATTTTTGCTTACGTAAATATTAACTGAAAATCCAAAACGCTGCCAACTGTGATTCATAAGCGTTTGTGCCCAATTCCAATTGGCATGTGTATTTATTTTTTTACCACTGCAAGCATACAAAATGTATCTTCGAGTTAGACGCCGCACATGCGTTTGCGCAGAAACTGTTTATTATTGTAATCGATTTGTATTTCTATCGTATTGAAATTGCCACTTTTATAAAAATATATTAATTGCACAATTGAAATAAGATTCCGCACGATACTATTTCAAAAATAAAGCACAATGCGGCCGGGAAAAAAACACAAACTCACAATCCAACAGGAAATTGGCTTTCTTAAAGCTAAACCTGAAGTTGCTGTGCGAAAGTCGAAGTTAAAACTGAGTCGAATCGCGCCACGAGACAATAAAATCACCGCAGAGCCCAACATGAATCTAGTGGTGAGAAACTATCGATAGCACCGATTATCAATAGCGCTCTATGTACTTTTGAACAGGAGCAGTTATCAGTATTTTACTTATCTAAATTAAGAGTGCAATTTCCATAAATACACCCACAAATGTGCTACCTTACCGAAAATATTCACCAGGTTTGAAAAACCGTTGATGTTGGCAAAATATAAAAAATATCAAGTCTCTTTTTTGTTGCTTCATTGTAAAAAAAGCTTCGCATCAACTTTAAGTTGAGCGCGCAATAGCAAGAGAACGAAAGAGCCACAACAAGAGAGTGCTTTTTGTTGTTAAGCTATGCGGTCACATGAGAGCGAAGACACGCTGCCTTTGTTTATTAATTAAATAAATTGTATACTTACCGCTGTTGTGAATTCTTCTACCAAACTATCAGTGAACTTCACCGCATGCATAAATAAATTGTGCAGCAGTTGATCTATGCAATATGCAATAAAACAACTAAACAACTGAGCAAACACACCGTATGACGTCTACACAACAGCAACAACAAAATAAATGCATATAAATTTTAACTGCTTATCTGCAAAGTCATTGCTGCACGTCACTCATCAAATTGAACTCAATTTCGCTTTAATTTGCATTTAATCACGAACATTACGTTACACCGAAACCCGAAATGTCATTTTAATTAAAGCCAACCATAAAAACTCAACTTTTTTCACCATACGTTTATATTCTGCGGTTCTACGCGCAACAGTTTGGTGCGTTTTGTTTATAGAAATTTGTTTATTTGCTGTCGCGTCCAACGGCACCACTGAACTGAGAGCCAGAGATGACATGCTTATGTTACTCTGCTCAGTAAAATATCATCTCAAAGTAGCTTAGAAAGCGTTGCCAGATTGTAGGCTTATTTTAAACTTTGTAAATAACTGGCTTTCGTGCTAGGGCCTAAGCCTAAGCAGAGCAATGTTGTCGCCACGTAAAATTTCACTTGATGCCTGGGGTTAGAATTGTGCATCGTAGTAAAATGAACTCAGGCATCGTTTTCAGGGTTGTGTGAGATTCAAAGTATGCATCAAGAAAAAAAAAATATTATTTAAGTCGTTTAACACACCAAAAAAAAAATTATTAATTTTATCGAAAGCGATGCCTCACTGTTTGAAAAATTGCACGCTATATTGGACTCTGATCACACAGGTTGGGCTTTTTGAAGCCAATAAGAAATTTACAGATTTTCGAGAGTATTTTTCTAGCTCGAAAAGTTAGATGACCTTGCCTCATCTTCCATTTATTTGAATAAACTAAAATTGCAGTTTTGTTGAAGGTCCTGGTAGCCAGTGCTATTTTTTAATTAGATTAAGTTTTATAATCTTAAGATAACTGTAATAATTATAAATAATTGCAGTTATAATGTTCTATATATAAACTTCTTCTATGGGTATTTATATTTCGTTCTTGACATTAAAAGCACCGATCGATATTAGTAAGATAAAATGATCACCGCGGATATACAAGACATAGATCTCATATACATACATATGCTAGTCAATGAGTTTCACCTTTATTTCCCGGAATATAACTAAACCGTCAGATCATAATTAATCCAATCAGAAATTATACGTTTTTCTTAAAGTTTCTTACGATTTCTTAAGCCAATCTACATAACTTATTTACAAAAACAATAGTTCTCGGCTATGCTAATAGTCAGCAGCAAGATTAGACATCATTAGTAATCAAGTGATAATATTCTTTAAACTAAGCTTAGAATAGTTCAACTTGTAAAAAGCATAAAAGCTAAAATAAATACTAATTTACTATTTAAATTTATTGTTAACTTAAAATGACTAAAATTTATTTTCCAATTCTCGAAATGGGTACTCTGCACCAAACAAAAATATTTAATGGTTCTTATCTTATTGACATAATCGAAGCCAGGAGATCTATAGTCATAATTTTTTTTTTTAATTTATAAAATTCAAGTGTCACGATGTTCTCTTACGATAATCTCTGAAACCGCTCAGCCAATTTCAATGGAATTTTGTGGATGTGTTGGGTTGATTCCAAGATAGTTTTTATTAAAAACGGTTTGTAAATACGGCCGTAATCGGTTAATTAATACAGCTGTAATCCCTGCGTATATATTTCGTAACACCAACAACAACAGAAATTCAACTAATATGTTGTAATTATACTCACATCAAAAAGCGCTTATACTCTTTTCTTGAGTATAGAGCACTGATTACGCTCTTTTGCTTGCGTTCAGAGATGAAATCATGATCAGTGTTGCCATGACCAATCCAAATTTTCTACCAACTGACGTGAACAATTCTACCAAAACTGTTTAATGCAAATAATTTTAAACATAGCAAGCCTTCTGAGGCAGGACAACGTCTGCCCGGTTTTACTAGTATGCTATATATAAAAATTCTTGGGGAAATGCGAAGAAGAAACAGCTCATTCTCATAGAATCCAAAATAATATTATTAGTTCATATCAAAACCTCGTATAAGAATAAAATCCAAAGTGCTCAATACAAACTTTATACCATTGACGTCAAAGTTGTCATATATGTAAGTATATATCTTATTAATTGCAGAATAAAATTTTTAATTTTTAAATTTTTAAAGCTAAACACAGCAGAGACACTCAAGTACTCACTTACACTCATCGATCGCACTGCTAAAGACCTACTGAAGTCACTCGTACCGCAAATGTAAAATCCCGTGCGCATAAGGGTTTTTGAAATCACATAAAATAAAAAAATATCTATTTGTGTCAACAAATGAATAAGCAAAAAAAAACACCAAAAAGACAAAAGCTACAATAACAACAATTGATAAGAAATTTGAAACAATAAAAAAATATGGTCAAAATAATTTAAGTAACTTGCGACAAAAACAAAAATCAATGACAAATTGCACATAAGTGCGAAAGTAAACAATTGTTACGATTGATAAGATATTTTTAGGAATAGCAATTAAAAAAAATTTACATTTTTATTTGCTTAAACTAAACTTACATTTTATACAAATTTTGTCACTCAACTTTAATTATAAATTTACTTATTTAATTTACTTTTTACTTTTGCTTAACTGTGCACTAACGTTAATTAAAATTGAATGAAAAATATTACAAAAATATAAATTTTAAATATATATGTATGTAAATAACAATTTTATGTTAATAACAACAAATTTATTTTTATTTATTTTAAATGTAAATATATAAATTATAAAATAAAATCACTATAGATATTTTAACAATTTATCACAGACAGCGGTATTAAGTAAAAAATATAACATCTGCAGCAAGCGGTTTCGTAACGATAACCACGCGATTCGCGCGCGATTTGCCATTATGAACTGAAGAGACGCGTTTTCAAAACACATTGTTGCTTAGTTCAGGCACAGAGCCAAGAGTGCTTAACGTTTTCAGCAACTGCAGGTTCCAATCGACTATGAAAGGGATACTTGGGAGGGCCAATGATGTGAATTGTTACCTTTGCCAAAGGCTGCTTAAGTCACAATCGAATTTTGGACTAAATCGCCAATCCCTTTCGAATTGAATGCGTCATGCAATGCAATGCTTCGGCAATTGGTGTTAAGTTGGCTGAGGTGGCAGCAGACGTTGAACAGCCATGTCGCCACAGGAAGTTGGTCTGCAACAGGTGCTGGGAGTTGCGATGGCGGCCAGTTGCTATGATAGCATGGTGGGGCAAAGTTGTACGTTACTGCAGCCAGACAACAGCAAAAGTGCAACAGCTTATTTGAGTTCACTTTTCATGGCTTGAACTTCGATGAGTGGCACAGTTGAAGTGGCCGCTTGTGCGTAACTATACGGGAGGGTAACTCTGCCTGCAGCCAAATCCACCGCCGCTACTGCTCTGCTCACCTCAGCTGCCAGTATTTACGTGGCATTGACGCCAGGATGTGCTGCGTAGAACTTTGCAGGCAATGTGCTCCCAACGTGTTATCACCTTTGGCCTAACTTTGTGTAAGCCGACCTCTGTTCTGGTGCATATGTCACGGTGCTCTCAGTAAGCAACGGTGACTGCAGCTCAACTTCATAGCCAGTGTGAACGAAATTGATTTGGAAAATGGCGATTTTTTTAATTGCTGTAGAATTTTGACTGCAAGCGATATGACGTGGATTAACTCAAGTTTACTCTTCACTCCCAGTGGGAAACTCATTTGCTATTTTACTCGTAACTCGTTGAAATTTATTGTCCTTTTTAATTAGCTACTTCGACTGTTGCGTGCAAGCAAAGGATTTGGTGAAATAATTAGGAATTTGTTGATTTAATTATTTTCTTTTGTATATCAGCTGAAAAAAATATTAAACAATTATTTAACCTGGTGTAACGTTCAAATGCATTTTACCTTTGTCATGTGGAACGTGCAACTGCTCACGAACTTCTAAACTGTTGGCATGGTAAAGACATTCGGTCTGGCTTTCGACTTCTGCAAATTGAAAATAAATTAGAGCAAGTTATTTAATGCATTCCAACTCAAGTGCCACTTGCCAGCTGCAAAGCAGGTAACCAAGCAGTCAGATGCCATTTCGCAACTCATTGCATTGCCAGATGGCAGGAACGACATTCATGCAAATCCAAATTGATTTAACAGCAATTCGTAATGTCATGTTCGTTCATTCCGTAATAAGCAAGAACTCAATTTAACCTGCTTCGACAGTCGTCCAAAGTTTGACGTTGCCACAACAGAAACAGAACTCAAACGCACCGCAACACCACAACGCCACAACATCAGAGCACCACAGACGGTAAGGCACGCACATGGCCTTGGCATGGGCACCCTGTATATTTGTACGTGCTCAAAAGCGCAACCACGACAGGCGACGGACGACAGACGACAGATGACTGACACGACAACACAAAAGAGAATAAACGAAAAAATCAAAACAAACAAAATCTAAATACAAAAACAACAGCAGAAACCACAAGCACACAAACAATCACACACACATATACACATGCAAACATTGCATAAACCAAAAGCTCACACGATGTTGACGACCGCAGGTGTAGACGACCTAGCAGGTGGCGCCTGTCTATGCAGCCTCGCTGATGTCCCGCTGTTGTCTCGCATGTCTCGAACACAGTTTTCAGCAACAAATCTCATGATGCTTCGCACACACGTATTTCTTGCGTCGGGTGGCAGTGCAATTGACAGCCAATGTCAAAAATATCAGATTCCGCAAACCTGAATTGTCTTAGTCGTTCCACAAAAGTTCCTTAGGAATATGGAATATGTAATATAGTCGGCACATTACGTTTTCAGTTCCAGGGTACCAGCATTAACAGGCGCAGAAATGAAATAGAGGTACAATGCTTAGATTGTGGAGAACCTGGAGAATTAATAGTTAGCATTGGAACTTAGTTAAGTTGCGTAACACTTTGTCTCTAAGAGGCAAAACCACTTACCGTGCATTGCCTTTCACATAACATTTGTTATGCGTATAGTGCATAAAAGCCAATGAACTAATAATGTCTGGCTGGCAAAGTGAAATGTTTTTTGTTTTGGTGTCGGTTTTGCAAAGCCCCGGAGGATCAAAGCAACAAGTGCTGTGTAGATGAGTGTAGCAAAGTTAATACACTTTTGCACAAAAAAAAAAAAAAAAAAAAATTCGGAGAAAAACATTATATTATACTGCCAACATTGTTGGGGGATTGGTAGTTTATATTTAAACATAACGACTGATTAGCTCTGCTACAAATTCATGGCTTGATTGCAAACGAATAACTTCGTAAATATCAAATCTGCTTAAACAACAATCGATGTTATCGTTCCATATCCATATATCGATGAATCCGTAACTAAAATAATCAATTAATTTCGTGACTACTTATCAGGCTTATAGGCATAAAAACATGTCAATAATTATTTATATTCAACAGATCCATCGAAGCAGATTTCATTAAGTGTAATTACACACTTTGATAATTTTATCATCTGCTTTTAATTAAGGCACTTGAGAAAAAGTAGATCACTTGCATTGAGAAACAGCTTTTTTATGATTGTACACAGAGCATTTATTTTGAAATTTATTGTTTTCATGATAAGTGAAAATAGGAAAAATTTACGTATCGAAAAATAATTGAATTATTACAAACCTAACATGCGAACACAACATCTAAACAACCTTTCACATTGCATGCTCAGGCGCGACTGACTTAGCCAGTTTTGAGACCGTTAAAACATGTCGCATCAAACTGGCTCTTCTTCTTGCTTTGTTGGTTCGTACAATTTTTTTTTTTTTTGGTGCTTCTTGATTTGTTTATTATCCTGGTTTCACTATTTTAACGAACGAAGTCAAGAAGAAGCAGTCCAACAACAACAAAAATGCCAGCAATTGGCACATTGCCAGAGAGGATTCACCACCATCATTGTTTCACCACTTTTATTTCACCAATTTTATTTTATTTTGGTGAGTATATTTCTGTGGAGAAAGCGTACTCACCATAGCTAGGTTTCCATCGTGGTAAATGCACGCTGACACTTCAGTTGCCAAACTGTTGTTGTGCGGCGCACATGGTGCCGCTGTCATGTTTGTCTTCTCTGTTGTTTGCCGTCGCTGCGACGCTGTTCTGAGTTACTGCTCACTCCCCCCTTATTATGCGTAGCCATGCAAGCAAATGCAGTTTCTGCATACATATTTGACAGCTTTCTTGGATGCAATGCATTTTGTGCTTGCGTACACTGCAGGCGTTTAGTTTAAGCATAGCGCAGTTGTTGCCATTCGAAGTGGAAATTTCATGTAGGCTACACAAAGCTCCACTTGATGTGGTTGGCATTACCGCAGCAGTTGTTCATGTTATGCTTGTTGCTGTTGCTGTTGCTGTTGTGGTTGTTGTTGGTTTTGCCATCAATGCCATTAAGCGCAATAACCGCCATGTGGTGTTTGCTTTGTGCACGAAAGCGCGTAAATGACAAAGAAAACTTTTTCAAAATAAAAAAAAATAAAAAAGAAACACAAAACTTTGCAAGGTCACGCATACATACGTACATATCTAAGTATATGTATGTATGTGAGTACTTAAGCTGTGTGCCAGCTTTTTCTTATTCGCTTGCGACTTTAGCTGTCCCCGACACTGACCCAGTTTAGCGAGGTCAATCAGGTTGGCCGTCGACGATGACGATGACGATGGCGATGGCGATGACGTCGACTGAAGGCCATTATCAATTGACTTGAACATGCCAAGTTGTTGTTGCTGTTTTTTTTTTTTTTTAGCCTGTGCTGCCCTTTTACGAACTTCATATTTTTACAGTACAGCAACCTGCGCACGCCTACTTTGCTGTCAGCGTCTTGCATTTGGCCTTTGGCCAGAGAAGTCCAAAAAACGAATTTATTTGCAAATTTTATTTAGCTGATGTCTGGATATTCTCCTGCTGCTGCTGCTGTCGCTGCTGCTGCTGCCTGAAAAATTGCTGCGCTGCACGAAATTTTTAATGTTAGCTTATTTAAATGCCTTTTGGCTGCATGTATTTATTTTAAACATCCTCGTCGGCATTTTCTTCAGCGTCGTGGCGCCGCAAGGCGTTTGCGTGCTGCTGCTGGCGTCATAGAAGCGAATGCGCCTGTTGTTGTTGTTGTTATTTTAATTTCTCTTCTGCTGTGTTGTTGTTTGTTGTGCGTTTCGTTAACCCACACAACAGGGCCATGACAATCAGTCGTAAAAACACGCTCGCGCGATTTTACACATAACTTTTATGGCTTTGTGTTGTGTTGTGTTTTGTTATTTTCAATTTGTGTTGCCTACTTTTAGGTCGCATGCACGCCGGCATTTCAGCAGCCATATCAGCACGTTTAGCATGTAAATGTTGGCAATTTAGCTGCATAAGTTAAATTTATAAGCTAGCAGCTTACGCCGAATTTTGCCTATTCGCTTATTTTGGCAAAGTTCAACTTAAGCGTGTTCACTGCACTCAAACATGTGCACATATAAGCAGTAAATGTTGATTTTCACTTTGTATTATGGCCTATGCTGCGGCATTACTTTTGGCATTTCATAATTAAATCATTGCCAATGGCACACTTTGTGACCACATTTGCATGCAGCTGCCTGCCCGACAGCACACGGGAAGGCAGTTAACAGTTTGCCGGCGAGCATAAAGGCATTTAATTAATTTGCAGACGACGCACGCTTGCCACAATGCATTGCATACTTTTGGGCGCGCCCTTGGAAAGATATTTATTTTTTGTTTTCATATTATATTTTGTTGGTTTTTTAGGCTTCCGCTCTTCACAATTTTTTAATTTACGCATTTATGTGCAGATACTTGCGCACAGGCGTGCATTTATTTGCCTGCTTAACACGCGCGTTTAATTTGCAATTTATAAGTGAAGAGAATAAACAGCAGCAGCAGCAACAACAACAAGCGGCAACAACCATTTCCATTGCCTACATTAAGGCTTAAACGGACAACAGACGCATTTATTTTTAAATTTTTCTTTGCTTGTTTTTCTTCATGTGGCTGCTCGCGCATACGGCTGACGACTCACGGCATACGGCGGAGGACAAACTACGGCATAGTGTGCAGGCTGAAGGGTGCTGGGTGTACATTTCATCAATTATGCGGCAGCGTGTTTAAAAGCCGCTTAAAGTTTCGGATTTCCACAAGTGTTGCACGACGGCGGCGACGGCGTTAGCTAACGCAATATGTAACGTCTGTCCTCCGTCCGTCCGTCCATCTGTCTTCTGTATGCTGCTTCATCTGGCGCTTACTTTGCTTCGTTTTTTGCTTTTTTTTTTCTTATTTAATTTTACTTACAGTTCTTTCACGTTTCGTCGTTTTGCATGTTTTCTGCTTTACTCAACTTGACTTCCGCTGCCGTTTTATATTTCCGCTTAAGCATTAACTTCCGTTGTGCAGGCACTGCCCGTCCGACCGACCGAGCAGCAGACAGACAAACAGACAGACAGACAGACTTACCGGTGTGATAACGTGGGTAGCTGCTCTAAAGGTTGAAAAATATATGACGTACCATGTTGATTCTCATTCACTTCATTCGCTCGCATCGACTTTGTGAGTTCCTCCCTCCCCATCCTCGTCCTGGCACTCACCTGCTGCTACGCTTGGCTTCGCCTGCTCGCCTGACTCACCCACTGTCTCACCGACTGTCTCTCAGGCTGTCTGTTTGTGTGTCTGTCTGGCAGTTTGTCTGTTTGTTCGCTTGCTTGCTTAATGTCGACTTTAAGAGTTCTGCGGCGTTCCAACCTTGCTCCAAGTTGATTAAACTTGCATACGACTTAAGTTTGCTTGCTTTCACTGCTGCTCCTCCCACACGTATATGCATGTACTTTGTACAATATATAAGTGCGCTGAATGAAGTAGAAAAAATAAAGAAAACGAGAAAGAGAAAACTGAAAGCAAAATAAACAAAAAAAAAAAGAGAAAAACCATAAAAGCAAATATTAACAAAGTTTATGCCATATCGTATTGTAGCGTGTATTAATGCTTTGCCTCTTCTTCTTCTTCTTGTAGGAAAAGCATTGTTTATTCATATACACAGTTTTTTCTGTTTTTTCTTATTTTTTTTTTTTAAGTAAAAGTGCGAACACTGTCAAGACACATTTTATGGCAACAACGACTGGCGACACAACAAATAAAATGCCCACAAGCAACAACAACAACAACAACAATAACAACACGAAAAAAAGTAAGTATTCATGGTAACATGTTGAACTTATATAAGATCTGGGAAGCATACAAGTTATGCCAGCAAATATTGGCTGTAGGACTGCAAATCAGGGGTCGGAGTAATAAATAAAATGAAAAAGAATATTCTCGTAATTGTTCGCTTTTTTCAACGTAATTTGTTTGCTGAGAGCAAATCGAAATTAACGACGGCGACTTTTTACAAATAATTAAATATATATGTCTGCATGCCTACTTTTTATGGTTTGGCTACAGTGGCATCTCACGAATGATGAACACTTAGTTAGAAATTTATATAATTGCTCCATTACTGCAGCAGTTATGAAGCGATCTATTGAGAAATGTATGATAAGTCTAAGATAGAAGAGAAGAGTGTGAGTCTGATTAACCAAATTTTTCAATTCCCAAAATGTAGACAAATCTTAAACTCATTTCAGATAACTAAGAAATTGCAGGTGCATAGCAGAATCTCCCAAAACTGACAGTCCACATAACCGGACACCGATGGTCGTGATGTTTTTTTTGTTTGTGCGGTTGTGGGAATGCATTTTGTATGCAAAACTAGAAAGGCAAGGTCTATAGTCAGATGCATCTGACTATAGAATACCCTGTACCCAATCCAAAATTTATTTTTTTTTTTTTTTTTTTATAATTGTATTTAAGTTATTTAACGATATTTTAAGAAACAAAAAAGTTATTAGTAAAAGTCATCGGCTGATCGTTTTAATGGCAGCTATATGTTATAGTAAACCGATATTTAGCATATTCAGGTACATATATAATTGGATATTACCCAGAACTATTAAATTCGAAATTTGGTAACGATATCTTGAAAAACAAGGGCTATATGATATAGGTTGAATATCGAAAAAAAAACAATGCATTAGGAGAGTCTTCGTGCAAAATTTTATGATTGTAGGTCTAACCGTTTCCGAGATCCGCTTGTTCATACGGACTGACAGACAGACAAACGGACATGACTAGATCGACTCGAATTTCGATGGTGATCAAGAATGGGGTCTGCCATGCCTTCTTCTGTCTGTTACATACATTTGCACAACTTTAATGTACCCTTTACAATTTTTTGGTACAGGGTATAAAAACTATGAAAAGCTTTGGAAATTTGTCCGCTTATAAGACAGGGAGGGAGCTTGCCTGATCATGCAGTTTTTCTTTGGCTATACGCAGAAGTTCCCAGTTGTGTTTCCCTACTAGGAACTCAAGCTTTAAATGCCGTTTGGAAATTGTCAGTAGCTTTACGCAATGCTTACATGTCTTTATGTTCTATTCAACTGTGACATCCAATCCTCACATAATCACATAATTCAGCTTAACAATGCAAAAGGTCATGTTACTGATTTTTGTCACACTTTAGAACAAACATCGAGAATTATGCCAATTTTCATAAACGTAATCTAAAACAAAAGTAAAATTTGTAAGCGGTCAAGATTTTTACTTCGAAAGGTTTCTAAGCATTCATGTTCTTTGAACTGAAGTAATTTGGCTTTGAGCTTGGAAACAAAATATTTAAATATGCAAACGTTTAATTAGTTAATGGAACTTCTACAATAACCAACTCTTAGAGGTTATGCTTCATATGCAGCGTTTCTCTTCTATAGGCTTAAAGGGATTATTATTGTAATGAATACTTTGACTTATGTAAATGTCATATGGCAAATACGTAAGATATTTAATTTTTGATTTTCGTTTGGTTTTGATTTCATATGTTGCAGTGCAAATCAAATTGGATATATAATATACATATGTGGCAACCGCAAGACAATCCTTCCTTCTAGCAAGATGTGTGAAGGTTATAAGCTGCGTGTTCTTCTGTGTCACGCGTGTAAACAATTTTTATTTATTTCGTGTTGTTTTTTACTCGTATTTTCTCTTGGTGTTTACCAACAAACAATTACCTGTGTTACTTTATCACATTTGGCACAGTGTCAGTATGTCTGTCTGTCTGTCTGTCCTACGCTCTGTCTCTCTGCCTTTGTGTCTGTCTGACTGTTTCTGTAAATAAAACAAAATGTAAGACAATATGTGCTGCCTTGAACATTATCTAGGGGAATCTGCTGTAATGTTTTACGTTAGCAGCATACGGGTGCCTACACACACACATACACACACACACATATATACACTTATGCATACGAGTATGTGTGAGTGCAGCAGCAACCCACAGCGGCAGCACAATGGGCTGCTACAGTGTTACCGTTGCGCATGGCTACCAGCAGCCAAGGCTCACTTGCGTATGCAACGAAATTTTTACAAACGTGCAGAAAACAAGACGAAGAAGCATAAGAATAAGCCAAAGAAGAAGAAGCATAAGATGATGAAAACAAAAAAAAATAAATAAAAAACAAAAAGAAAACCCCAAGCCACTTTCATACATACAAATTTCTTTATAATGGGAACAGCAGAATGCGAACGAACTTGCGTTGCGCTACTTGAAGTTTGTTATGAATTTTTATGACTTAAAGCGAAGGCGTAGGAGTGAGAGCAGGACAGACGACAGACAGAAAGTGTGAGTGCAAGTGCATGAGTGAGTGCGAGTGCGAGTGGGATGGCTTGTCTTGGACGGCCGTGAGGGCAATAAAATATAAAAAGCTTTGCCATATTTACAGTCATTTATACGCAAGTTTTAGCTGAATTCTTAAGTATAAATGTCGGAAAAAATCAACTTCATACAAATAAACACACGGCTGCGTTTTGGTTTTTCACTTTTCCTCTCTATTTAAGTTTTTATGCATTGGCAACTCGCTTCGACTTGGCGTTGATAGTGAAAACTTTTGAAAAGCAGCAGTTGGAAATCGCACAACGATAATAGAATAGAAAAAAAAAAATATTAAAATTCTTACGCAATTCATGGGAGTTTTTATTGCGGTTTAGTTAGTTGCATATCTAAAAGTTTTCCTTTTCCATTTCATTTTATTTTATTTTATTTAAATTCTAACGAATATTAGATGTGCACACATGCGTATGAAACTGAGTAGGCACTATGGCGTTTATTACTGTACGGCTGAGTGAGTTTAGTATTTTTATAATGTTAATAAAATTATATTGCCTTAAAAAAGTTGCTTTCAATACGCAGCACGTCGCTGTATATGTGTATGTGTGTGTGTTTGTGTGTTTAACTTGCTGCTAAATAAAGATTGTTTACATACTCGTACTTGTTTATGAAGCTATAAAACTGGCATGGGTAGAAACTCCTCTATCTGTGCTGAACATCAACATCAGCAACGAAGCCTCAACGCGGAAGTGGGGTGGGCTGCATGGAGTAGCAGAGCAAGCAGCTCCACGAAGTAAGTAGACGGAGTCAGGACTGGGAAAGCACTCCCCGGCATATTGTCAAAGCTTATCTCGACTTACAATGGTTTAATAGAAATTTTAAAAATCCGAATACTGATGCCAGGTAATCCCGCAAATGCCGCCGCCAAATAGGCAACCAAAAACATTATGCTTATATACGTGAAAGTAGTTCTCTGGTATGTCAGGATTCGTTTCAGCTGCTTCTCGATTATTCAATGTTGCAATGATATATACACTGGCGTGCAAAATTGAATACATGTTTGCGTATCTTGCATTTGGAAGCACATAAAACTAGCAAACTAAAGTCATGTTTCTATATTTAATTCTTTATTCAATTCGTAATGAAAAGTTCTTTAAATAATATTATGTAATAGTAAGCCCGGGCAGACGTTGTCCTGCCACAGACCGCTTTCTAAGTTTCAAATTATTAATAATTACTAGAAAGGCAGAGCTATAGTCGGGCGTAACCGACTATAGAAAGCCCTGTACCCAATCCAAAACTGAATATATATTTTTTGTTGCTTTAATATTTTGTATTCATTATGTAAGGATATCTCAAGAACAAAATAATTTTTTTTTGTAAAGCCATTTTTCGGCCGATTGTTCCTATGGCAGCTATATGTTATAGTAAACCGATATATATAATATTCGGGAATGTGATTTGATGTTACTTAGAATCAAGAAATCTAAAATTGGGTAACGATATCTTAATAAACAAAAAGTTTTTCTGAGTAAATGTTGTTTTACGCCGATCTTTCCTATGGCAGCTATATGTTTTAGTTAAGCGATATTTATCATATTCAGGAATATGATTGGACATTATTTAGAATCTTTAAACCCAAAACTTGGTAGCGATATCTTAATAAATAAAAAAGTTTTTCGATTTGGTGAACAATATTTTTTTTTTCAATCCGTCTTTTGCCAATATGAATAGATTCGATAGTCAAATTTTATTTGGTCATCGATCTTGATTTCATCTCTGAGCGTAAGCCAAATAACATAATCATTGCTCAATGCGCAAGAAAATAGCATAAGCGTTTTTTTTGTGAGTATGATTACAACAATTTAGTGTTATTTCTGTTGTTGTTGTGTTACGAAATATATAAGCAGTGATTACAGCCGTATTAATTAACCGATTTTAATAAAAATTATTCTATCTCCTAAGTTGGAACCAACTCTACACATCCACAAAATTTCATTGAAATCGGTTGTGCCGCTTTAGAGATGAGCGTAAGGGAACATAGTGACACAGGAATTTTATAGATTAAGGAGAGAAGATATTATAGTCGTGGCATATGCAATTGTGTTGCGCTCTGATGCACAAGCTTCGAGGTTCAAATCATCACGGTGGCGGTGGCTTTCAGCAGAAGTAATTTTCAATTTTCCTTATTATAAAACAATCGCTCTGAGTCGACATTGTTAAATAGGAGAGAGGTCCCTTCACACATATGAATAGAATAGACGCAGAGAGATAGATCCCTATGCTCCGCCTTTTTGTGCCTTTACAAGTTTCAACGCTTTAAAGCAAATTCTTTGCCACTTCAGGTGCTCCATGCTCTTTAGGGCTAATCTATGCTTTCTCAACTCAGTCTGGTCACAATTGACCACATAGTGCAGAGGAAGGCTTCCTATAATCCAAAACAGTGAAAAATCTTAGAAAAAAAGCTAATCGCTTGTCGTTATAGCCCAAAAAGGCTTAAATATTGCGAATAATAGGCAAGCCACATAATCTTTTGAGCTTTTAACGTACGATTTATGATGTCAGAAATGAAAAAGGACCAATTTTCAACAGCAGTGTGTGAGCAAGTGGACATCAAGTAGACCAGGCTAACTCATGTTTCATAATTTGCTTTTGAATAGTTTCCTCAGGCTAGCCATAGCAATTTCGCTCCACGATGGACTGCAAGTGACCAAAGCAAAATAAAATAAACACTTACTTCGGCAAAGGTTGCCAACATGATATGAAGTTGACTGCAGGCAATTATTATTTATAAGGTCCTTAAACAGAGCAATTAACTTACTTAAGCCATATGCTGCAATAATTTCATACACTTTAGCAAGCATAAAACGAAATATTACAAATAACAGCCTTAAGCCAAAGCAACGCCAAACTTAAGCAGCTACAACCCACAGCAGAGCTACACAGAAAAACACACAACGCATTATGGCAGGCAAACTATTTCAAATTCATTGATTACTTAATTATATTATGCACAGAGCACCCAGACCACACACACACACACACACACACACCCACGCAAAAACAAGCAGCCACGCACACACACACACACAGAGCTGGGTGCCCAGACCCGCACACAGACAGCGAGGATAGGCGCAGCGGCCGAGTGAGCGGAGGCAGTCGTCGAGTCGTAAAACGAAACAAGCCGCACAAACGAGTAAACAACTTAGGCTTTTACTCTTAATAGTTGAAACTTTTTGGCGTCATTAAAATGTTTACAAAATTATAAAAATCGACAACTTCCACCGAGTTGAGGAGTCCCTTTCTTTGCAAGCGTCGGAGTTCTGCGCACTAAACGCACACGAATGGCAGCAGCGACGGCGTTGGCGGGGACGAAGGAGGCAGCGCACGCATTTGCCAGCAAGGAGTCGGGCAGCAGTGGCAGCACGGACACACAGGCAATGGCTGGCTGACTGGCATCTTGCTTGCTGCTTCATTCATCAAGCAAGGAGCGGTTACAATTGTTTTGCCGTTTGCATCAGCATTTTTGCTTAGCGCGCGCATATTTAAATTTTAATTAAAATTTTCTTGTTCTCACTTGTATTTCACAGTGCAAGGATCTCCAACCGAGGGAATATCCGCTCTTACTTGCAAATCAGTTTTCAACTTTCTTCCCTGCTCTGACAGTGTGGCTGCTGTCTGCCTGGCCTGGTCTGGCCTAGCCTGGCTGGCCTACAACTAACTACAACTACAACAACTACAACTACAACAATAATAACAACAACTGCTGCTGTTGCTGTTGGCAGTCTGTTGTTGCTGTCTGCAACAATGTTACAACATTGGGACCGTGGCTGCTGACTCGGGGTGGGTTGCGGGGCTGCGGGGCTGCTCGGCTATGCGGCTATGCGGCGACAGCTTCCTGGGTTGAGTGCGACGGCAGCAGTTTCCATGTAAATATTAATACACTTGTCTAGTTTCTGCCAACTTGAACTGAATTTTCATTGCAAATAAAGTCAAATTCTTAGTTGAAAGCTGGTTTTGTCTATGGTTTTGAGTTTTGAAGGCAGTGCGCAGTTTAGCTTTGTGGTTTATTTATGCAGTTTGCTGGCATTTGCCTGGCGTTTTTAAGCAAAATTAAAGAAATTTTATGTAATGCTAAGCCAAGCAAACTACAGTGAAGTGTGTGTAAAGGCGTTACTTTGGCAATTTATGATGGCGGCAGTGGGGCTTTTAGCTTATTGCTCCGATGGTTGCGCTCAGTTAGAGCTATTAACTCGAAAGGCAGGGACTATAGTCGGCCGCAACCGACCTTGTATTCTCTGAATACCCTATACCCAATCCAAAACTGAATATATTTTATGGTTGATTGAATTATTTGTATTCATTATCATTATTAAGGATATCTCAAGATATAATAATTTTAATCTGAGTAAAAGTCATTTTTCGGCCGATCGTTACTATGGCAGGTATATGTTATAGTAAACCGATAAACATCATATTAAGATATGTGATTGGAAATTAGCTAGAATTATTAAAATGCAAATTTGATAACGATATCTTGAAAAGCAAAAGAGTTTTTGTTACTAAATGTGGGTTTCCGGCTGATCGTTCCTATGGCAGCTATATGTTATAGATTGAATATCGAAAAAAAAATTCGTTATGGCTATGGATTGGGAGAGTCTTCATGGAAAATTGGAGGGTTATAGGTCTAACCGTTTCAGAGATCCGGACGGACGGACGGACATGGCAAGATCGACTCACCTTTCGATGCTGTTTAAGAATATATATACTTTGAGCGGTCTGCCACGCCTCCTTCCGTCTGTTACATACATTTGCACAACTTTAATATACCCTTCACCATTTTTTGGCACAGGGTATAAAAAGGCATATAAATAAATCCCCAAATTGCATAAGTCTGTGCAGACGCGATTAGTTTACCTTGCTAGAATATTTGCTAGGGAACGTAAAATAGCGAAAAACAGCATTTTCCTACAGCCTAAGTAAAATATAAGACGAGAAACTTTAGCAATGAATTGAAAACAGTTTGAGACGTTGGGAACAATTCTTATATTAGGTCAAGTTATGTCTTAAATAGTATTAATTGTTATCGGACCAATATGTAACTGTATTCATGTCAAAGCGTCACCAATTTTCTTTAAAAAAAAAGTATGAATCATTTTGCTGAAGTGTCGACAACATATATTTTTCTGCTCTAATCATGATAACCTTTATGTTGAAAAAAAGAAATAAATTTGTGGTAATCGCGGGTTATTGTAATTTTATTCGAAGAAAAAGCTGATGAACAACGATGGCTCCAACAATAAAAACATGTGAGTACTGGTTCTGGCATTTTAAAAGTAGTGATTTAAACAGTACGCGAAACGAGATTAGTAATCAGTCTAAGCTTGCAGTGATCCAGCCGAACGAAGTCAACTGAAAAAACCCTCCAATTTATTTGTAGACTTTATAATAAGCAGCATATGAAACACAAATTACAGGAGATTCTCACAAATTAGAATCCTTAGAAATTCGAATCTCTCAGAAATTATAATTGAAGTTTGTAAGCATTAAAAACCCTAAAATTAGAATTTAAAATTCAAATTTCTGGGGTCATGTTTTTTTTTTTTTTTTTTTTGTTTTGATTTATCTATGTTATTCGTTATTTTGTTTTGAACAAAATAGAACGATAAAGGGTAATCCCCTTTTTCGCTATTTATTATTTTTTCGTAGCATTAATTTACATTTTTATTTAAAAAAATATAATATGTACATTGTATATATGATGTAATTGGAGAGAATCTTTATGTTTTGTTGCATATAGTTAGAAAATATAAGTTAAATTTGTTGCATTGGATTATTTAGTTTCGTTTACTTATTTTTATTAAATAAAATAAAGCAAAAAAAATAAATGTATATTTTTAAGTAAGTTTTCTCCATTTTTCTATTTTTTTCGAATAAAAAAAAATCCAGAAATGAGAATATTTCAGAAATTAGAATTACCTCAAAATCCAAGTGATTCTAATTTGTGAGAATCTACTACATATTAAACACGTTTCAACTCTTACTCTTAATGAGTATTTTCATACAGGCGTATAAAGCTTAGCAAAGGGGTATAAAATCATGGTATCGTAAATCTGTCAAATTAACTATTTACTAAATATTCGCACCATCGCGTCCTATTACGCAATATATGAAAAGTTTTTGCGTGGAGGAAGCGAATCAACACAATCTTGACAAGTTTTCCATTTGCGAAGGCATACAAGACCAGACCAGCAACAGGAAGTACGCCAAGAGTTGGCATGACAACAGCAGCCATGACCTAGGAAGGCTGAACAGCTCTGAAAGCGCAAATGCTGCGGCATGTGCAGATGAATGCAGAACAATTGTCACAAAAGTGCCAACTTGTTCCGAGCTGCAGTGCCATATAAAATGCTCGGTGCTGTTGTGCCCCTATTAGCTTGACCTATTTCATACTCGCGTGCTTCTTGAAAGGACATAAACTACAATTTGCATGCATTGCAGGCAGCCGCGCGTCAGCCTCGTCGATGTCAGTGCGGCGGCACTTGAACTGCTCATCGCGACTCAGCTGCGGAGTCACTTGCACGAGTGAAGTGCATAGCGGCTGTTGCATAACAATTTTCCAGTTTATTACAATATTAAATTGAATTTCATAAAATGTCACTTGCATGTCAGCAGCTCATTGACAGTTGCAGACGTTGAGATACTTTCGCCAACACAATACAGACGACAATGCTGCAATGCTGCAATGCTCTGACTGCAGTACAAAGCATGTCAAAGACTCGCACAGACTTCGCTCGGGTCAACGGTTGCCATAGACACAGGCACTGAGTGCATTGGGGCTGCAGTTGTTGTTGTTGTTGTTGTTGTTGTTGCTGGTTACTTATTAGTATCTGGCATTTCATGCATTGCTTTAGATTGGAACCTATTAAGGAGGTATGCAATCAAGGCATTCAGTGTTGACATTTCAATGTGCAGCCTGGTCTGACTTCAGGCAGAAAACTTCATCAGAAACCAATTGGCTTGTGTAGAGAAAGACATAATTTTAGTTGTTGTCATAGCGACTTCATTTAAACCTTGACCTTTCCTATTATTTGTTTTTAGATATTGCGAATGCTGACATTAAATCAGCAGCTTCTTTGAATTTAAAACTTTTGTGTCTTTTTGGATGATTAACTAAATATCTGCAGCTTCTTTTTAAGTTCTTTTGTATACAGGCCCAAAGTTTTAAGGTCTGATTATATTTTAGACCTCCCAGACCTATTTTTATTTTTGTGTTTTCTCAGACGTTGTGGTAACGAACTGCTACGACCGATAATGGTCAACGACTGCTATATCTACCTAATAAAAAATAATTCATTTGCTAACCAAAAACAAATACAAAAATTAAATTAAAAATGCTTACTATATTAAAAAATAATAAATAATGCAAGAGGCTATAATATCAGCCTAAAACTACCTTACTTCATTAAATCTACGTAAACCAGACATCTAGGAGGCATTTTAGAAAGTTTGAAGATGCATCATTAGTGAAAAGATGATTAGAATTATAGGCTGAACACATAACATAAAAGGGATCATGCGGTAAGAAAAATGATCGTGCAGTGTTTAATCTTATATTAACCTATAAAAATCTGAAGCCACCAACCGATTTCAATAAAATTTTGTAGATGAGTAGGGTTAGTTTCAATTTAAAATATAGGATACTTTTTGTTAAAATCTGTTAGTAAATACGTCCGTAATAGTTTAATTAGTACGGCTCTGATTACTGCTTATACATTTCGTGAATACAAAAACAACAAACATTACAATAACCACACACGAGAACCGTGGTTCACGCTCTTTTATTTGCAAAACATTTCGTAAATTGAGATGAGCGTAATTTGCAAGCAGGTTGCCATGCGAACAAATTAGCAGAGTTGCAGAGATATTGTTACTTTGATGTTTTAATAATTTTCGGTGTTTTCAATATTTAATTACCCGAAAAGCGCAGAACAATGTCTGCCTGGGCTTACTAGTTGGTAAATAAAATCTAGTTAAACGAGAAGGAATTTTGAATTTTATATTTAAAAGAAGGTATGCAGAGTGAACGACTACGTAAATTAAGTTATGGAGAAAAAGAATAACAATTACGGATCCCTAAGTAGCTAAGGATGGAAGATTAATTAACTTTAGACGACTAGAGTAAGAAGGGGGATCGTAGAATCCCAATTAAGTTCTCGCAATGCAAAAAGCCAAAACTGTATTTAGATTATATAGATTCAATACAGTCAGAATAGGTTTTAAATAAAGGATTCCATGCACTAGAAGCATATTCTAGAATAGTGGGAACTGAAGACGTAAACAACAACTTAGTAGTATAGGGATTTTTAAATTCATTAGCCCAACTTTTAATAAAGTCAAGAACGTCTCTTGCTGTGGGAACTGGAATTCAGCTTGGGACGCATTAAAATACCTAAATCGATGAATTAGTCTTTTGATATCTTTGAACTTTATAGCAAATAGTAGCTCTGATAAAACAGTTGAATAACTTAAAGATATTGTATTTCTTCTAAGTAATCCACAAACATTTTAAAGTTTCGCAACAACTCAGGTTGTGCCTCTGCACAGATCTGTCGGATGGTGCGCGTGCACGAATGGGAAAACCAAGGTTGGCAGGCACAAAGGCCAAATGCAATTCGTCGTTTATTGCTGGCGATGCTTTTGGGGCACATCTACGAGTATTGCACATGGCCGGATTATTATTTTGAAGTTAGGAAATGTGCTGAATTTGGTTTGTAAGTTCGAAATTGAATTGTGGCATAGTTTTTGTTCAATAAATTCCAACGGTAACTTAATTTGACATTGTTGCAGCGGTCGCGGCGCCAGCAGACGATGAGCGGCGCTGGGCGGCAGACGTGGGGCGTGCGACGGTGGCACGCGTGCCGTGCTGCATGTAATGTCAAACTTTATTTTGTCAGCTTAAAAACTTTTTGCAACACAGACAGACAGACGGACAGACAGACAGACAAGACACGGCGGGGAGCGACAGGCTGCAGTGTGAACGCCAAGTGAACGCGTTGCGAGAAAATTACTTTCTTTTGTCAAATGCAGTTTTCCTGCTGAGTTTGTAATCGTATGATTTTGTTTTTTTTCCATGTTTTTTTGCCAAAGTATTTTTTGGTTAACTTGTTAGCAGCGGGGGGATGAAAAAAAAACAAACAAAAACTTGTAACTAAAATGGAAAACTGCAAAGAAAACCGACAAAAATGAAAACCTGTGTGCTGAAAAATCTACTTTGTAAGTTCATTGAAAATAAAAGAAAATAAACGAAATGAAAATAACGAGCGTAGAGAAATACAATAAAAAGAAAAAAGAAGGCAACTTTAAACAAACGACGAACTAAAATCGGCTGCTGGCGCAAGGCGAAGCGACGTCGGCGTCGACGTCGAAGTCATCGTCATCGTCAGTCAGGTAAAATTTCAAAGCGCAACTTTGTTCAAGTATAAAAATTCGAAAGGCATGAGTGGCAAGAAAATCGAAAAAGCATAAACGAACATGAAAATGAAAGAAAAATGCAGCAAAAGATAATCAATTATGGCAAGGCAACGGCAACGGGCAACAGAAGCGGCAACAGAAGCAGCCCCAGCAGCAGCAGAAGCAGTAGAGGCAGCAGCAGCAGAAGCACAAAAGATAGATAATAGTTGCAAAAATATCTAATATCTGTTTTCATTGTAAAACGCTCAACGCTCAACGCTCAATGCTCGACGATAGCTGCGAGTTGGAGCAGGTAAGCAGCAGGCCGAAGCGAGGCTGAGGCAACGGCAGCGGCAAAGGTAAAAGGCAAAAGCACAGCAAGACGACAGCGAACGTGGCTATGAACTCACTGAGGTGAGTGCAGGGTCTCGGTTTGGGTCTCGGCTTGGGTTGGGGCTGGCACGGGCATGGGCAGATGAAACTGGCAGCTAAGCGACCCTTTTTTATGGGACATTGAGTGATTATGAGCGCTCTGCTGCACAATTCGATGTGATTTATGCGCGGAGGCGTGGCAGTGTTGCGGTATGACGGCACGAGTGCCAGTGTAATAAATGTGAAAAAAATTTGTTTCTGCTGTAAAAATGGCAAATAATGAAAATGAGCAATGGCAGCGCGCTAAGAAATTTGTACAAAAAGCCAAGTTACAAAAAAAAAAAAACAAAACAAAAATAACTGAAAAGAACTTTAAGTAAACTTTGTACGTAGCAAAAAACAAAAAAAAAAAAAAAAAAAAAAAAAAAAAAAATTAAAGAAAATATTATTATTAAAAAGCAAAGACACAGGTGAAAAGCTGCTACAGCGTCCTAAAAGGTCAATACAAATGTACAGTAATGCACGACTAAGCAAAAGTTCATTGGGACTGCTCAGGTTGAACTGACTCCGATGGGTTATTATATATACATTATATATAGTATATGGGTGCAAACTGAGCAAATTTTCCTAAGACATAATAAATCTAATCGAAAGCTGATGCTATAATTGAGTAGATTAGGATATGCTACAGAATCAAGATACTTCCTACTGAGGAATGCCAAACCTGCTCTTGATACACGCGCCTATTGAAATATATATATGAAATACAAATGAGACGAATGTGAAAACCATTTGCAGCCCAAAAGAAACAAATAATGAGTGAGTTATTCTATGAAAATTCTAAACGCGAATATGCAGTTGAAACGTTCTAACTGCCACAGCAGCTTCTTATGCACAATTTGGTAGAATTGCCAAATAAAAAAAAAAAAAATCGTTTTATTTATATAAAATGTATTTGTTGGGATTTTGAATGACTTCATTTTGTATCATGCAATGCACGCAATGTGAGTGCGAAAATTTCAGCGCAAAATACATCTAAGATGCTGATTCACCCATAACTCAGGCACATGCTTGCCAAACTGAGCAGCATCAACCCTTTCGGCCGCTTTTAGTGTTTTGCATGTCGCTTGCCGCCCTTAGAGCCAGTCGCCACAGTAGCGTAACCCAAAAGCCTGTCGAACCGGAAACGCCGATGCATGGCACGTATTTGTATTGTAATTTAATTGCCAACGGCACGAAAGAATAAATAGGGTTGTGCTTCAATAGCAGCAGTCCTTGCATAATTTTTTTTTCTTGTTTTTTCTCTTTTTTTTTTTGCGCTTCCTTTTCTTTTAATTTTTTTTTTTTTTTTTTATTTTTTTTTTTATATTTTTGAATCCTTGTTTGGTTGCCTTTCAAGCGCAAATAACGATTTTATGCAAAAGTTTTGCTTTGACTTTTTTACTTCCTCTACATTTCTGCTTCTCCATCTTCCGTTGCTTCTGCTTCTGCCTCTATGTACTTTATGTTCAGCACAAAATACATTTTAATTGCAATAATTTTCATTTTACTGCTTTTCCCGTTTATTTTTTTTTTTTTTGTGTTTGTTCGAATTAGTGCAATGAAATGACTGTGAAAATATAACTCATTTGCTTTATGTTAAAGTATCATTTTTGCAATAATTTAAAACTCTCTTGCTCGGTCTCTAAGGTCCTAAGGTCACACACAAGTGTCTGTGTGCGGATGCATGCATCCCTGCACTGGAGGGATACTGTCAAATAGACAAACAAAAGGGTGCTGGGCTGCCTGCCCTGCCAAGTAAACATAATGCCTAAAAGTGCTAAATGCAAAACAAAAGAAGAAAGAAAGAAAAAAAAAAACCAAAAAACAAAAATGCTAACAAAAAGGAGGGCAAAGCAGAAGAGTAGCAAAGCATCGGCTGAATAAAAATGAACGCACGGAAAGAAGAAAAGAATAAACTCGAGAAGCGCGTTGCATATTCAGTTTTGGGCGTCAGTCGGACTGGCATAACTCAACTTGTTTACACCATCAACTGTGTACGCGTCGACGTTGGCGTCAACTGTTCGACAGCGGCAGAACACAGCAGCAACAACAACAACAACAATAATAGTAAAGCCAAAACAACAAAAAACAAAAACAAACAACGAAAGCAACCAACATCCAACGCGCGCTTAATACGAACGACGTTCAATGCCATTTCTCTTTAGCTGCTATTATATGTGGGCTGCTGCTACACTGTGAGAAAAAGCTAATGACTTCAGCTCATATTTAAAGATTTCTGCCGATTTCCGAAACTTAAGGCAAACTAACTGTAGCGCAGTCAAATTTGACAGCAATTAAATGGAATTACTCACAAGTATAATATAAAGCTGCCGGATTCATATCGAGGTCATACTGTTTTAGAGAGTTCTAATAACAATTTTCAATCGTGCTTTAACAGTTCTTATTTTATATTTGTTTACATATATGTAATTCCTTACCTTTTGATGCCGTGTCACAGTGTGAATATGTCGAACTCTGATGCGTAGAGATCGAGGTTCAAAACGGGGAGTATTAGCTCTCTGCCTAACACTGGCTATGTTAGCAGAAATAATTCTCCAGGCAGCGGAAATGTCTGCTTATTAAACAACAGTCCAGTTCCAATCACGAGCACACACATATGAATATTGACAGAGAGATAGATCCGTATGCTCCAAATATATTGTGGTTAGAGGAACATGGATTATATCAATATTTTTACTAACTTTTATAGTCGTTGAATTACTTGTGCTGGGTTTTATAGTGCTTTGTCTAGAAGATTCATATGTTCGCTAGTTGATTGATGCATATTTAATTCACCATATAAATTCAGAAGTAAATTTCACACATATTTTAAATAATATTTTCATAACTCATTATTATTAAATGATTTCATCGTCATATTATTTACACCTTATTCACACAATAATTAAAATTTAACATACATATATTCTATATTAAATACTCAAGTCCAATAAAGACGCAGGTAGGAAAGCAGCCGCTCTATTCAATAGCCTAGGACGATTAGAGTTTCGACATAAACTGGCAGTTTTGGCAGTTCTTGACAATATGTTCATAAAGATAACACTTTCATCGATTTAACTGCTTAATTTATCATGTCCAAATTCAACTAACCAAAGCAGTACGATTCCTTAATATGTACACTGCATTCGTTTTTATTTTAGCCTAAGTCAATTTTTTTTCGCAGTGCTCGGCTTCGCATCGCAATGCTGCGCACGCTGTTGTATAACCCAAACCAAACAAAAAGCGTCGACAGTCAATAGCCAAGTCTAACATTGGCGCACTCTTAACCCACACATCCCCCTACCCATGCCCATCCCCATAACCATACCTATACCCATGCCCATTCCCATGCCAGTCGCGGAGCAGAGCAGAACTTTAGCAGCAGCTCGCTGCCCTCAACGCACCCAAAACAACGAACACACTACAAAGCTCCAATAAAAACAAAAACACAACAAAAAAAGACCGTATAAACTGCGAAATCATGTAAAGGCAGCGGCAAGCAGAAAAGAAAATGTAGCACACGTTCACCAGCCAACGAACGCAAGCGAAGAAAAAAGAAAAGTCGACTGACAAAAAAACCAAAACACAAAAAAAAAGAAAAAAAAGGAATACAAGATGCAGCAAACATGAAAAGCGAAAAAATTTGATTATATTTTCCAAATGGTTTCGTTTTTTTTTTCTTTTCGTATTTTCTTGCTTTCTTCAGATATTTTTTTGTTTTTATTTTTATACCCTGTACCAAAAAATGGTAAAGGGTATATTAAAGTTGTGCAAATGTATGTAACAGGCAGAAGGAGGCGTGGCAGACCCCATAAAGTATATATATTCTTGATCAGCATCGAAAGGCGAGTCGATATAGCCATGTCCGTCTGTCCGTCTGTCCGTCTGTCTGTCCGTCTGTATGAACAAACGGATCTCGGAAACGGTAAGACCTACAACCACCAAATTTTGCACGGAGACTCTCCCAATCCATAGGCATAACGAGTTTATTTTTTTTTTCGATATTCGATCTATAATATATAGCTGCCATAGGAACGATCGGGTGAAAACCCACATTTAGTAACAAAAACCCTTTTGTTTTTCAAGATATCTCCACCAAATTTTGGATTTAACAGTTTTAACTAATGCCCAATTACATATCTCAATATATTATATATCGGTTTACTATATCATATAGCTGTCATAGGAACGATCGGCCGAAAAACAACATTTACTGAGAAAAACTTTTTTGTTTATTAAGATATCGTTACCAAATTTTGGATTTAAATGTTTTAAGTAATATCCAATCATATTCCCGAATATAATAAATATCGGTTTACTATATCATATAGCTCTCATAGGAACGATCGGCCGAAAAACAACATTTACTGAGAAAAACTTTTTTGTTTATTAAGATATCGTTACCAAATTTTGGATTTAAATGTTTTAAGTAATATCCAATCATATTCCCGAATATAATAAATATCGGTTTACTATAACATATAGCTGCCATAGGAACGATATGCCGAAAATGGGTTTTTGACAAAAAAAAAAATTTTTTTCCTGAGATATCCTTACAAAATGAATATAAAATATTAATGCAACAAAAAATATATATTCAGTTTTGGATTGGGTACAGGGTTTTCTATAGTCGGTTACGCCCGACTATAGCCCTGCCTTTCTAGTTTTTTTTTGCCATATTGTCTACTGCAGCCAAAGCGTTTGCGTTCTCTGTGCTGCTTCCTATTCTTGTTTAAAAGACAGTTTATGTCATTTCACATACTTTTGCTACATGTTATTCCTGTTTTTGTTGCTGTTATTCTTGTTGTCGTCATCGTCTTGGTTGTTGTTTTTGTTGTTGTTGTTGCTGCTGCTGCTTCTACTGCTGCTGTATCAATACATTTGCCAGCACTTATTGTTATTGAAGGTCAAAATTAAAATGGCGAAATATTGAAATTGTATTTGCCACAATACCAGCGAAGCAAAGTGGAGCACGACGCCAGCAGACAGCGTCACAAGGCAAGGCAAAGCGAAGGAAGGGCACAGGCAAGGGGAAGGTGAACAGGCAAGGGGAAGGTGAACAGGCAAGACGCTGTTGTAAGGCATAAAGAATATGTACGTATGTTATTAGATTTGACATTGTTGGGGGTTACGGTCTTTTGGGGCTTGCATATATGAGGTATATGTATGTGTGTGTGTGTATATATGTAAGTAGTATAGGTTTGTGTGTGTGTGTGTGACTGTGTGTGTATGTGTGGCATGCAGCCTAATTTGTTATTTATGGAATATATTTGAATGCGTCGCAGGTGTTCCGAAACCTTAGTAAGTAAGTTAACGATTGAACATATTTTTTCAAATAAATAGACTTGGCGCGTTAAGCTAGAGAGGAACATGTTGGGTACTTTTCATAGCCAGCCATGTAACCAGTGGATACTCCGGACTTAAGACGGACTCAATGACAGACAAGTGTTGGATACAGTATGGAAAACAAATACCTTGCATACATACATACATACATACATACATACATACATACATGCATACATATATATATACGAGTATGTATGTATTGTATATCTCAAGAGGTAGCTGGGGGAAACAGATATGATTGCTTGCAATAATATGTACAGTAGATAAGTAGACAGTTAGACGTATGACCAGATAAGTACATACTAAATTGACAGATAGCTGCGTAGTTAGGTGGGTATTTTGAAAAATAGTGCAAGTTGGGCAGACAAATTGGCAGACGGACAAACATTTCATCGAATGCTTAAAAAATAACTAATTGGCATATAAAAAACAGCTCTGTTAGAAAGCTGACTATGGTTATTGTTATGGTTACCGACGGAGTTTGATCATTGATTTTTTTGATAATATTTGGCAAACTTAAAAGGTCATAGGTTATTGAATTGTTTGAAGTATAGGCAGTGTCACGTCTTTTATATAAGGAAAAGAAAATCGAATCTTTTGCACTGCTTGCCTTTGCATTTAAAACATGGGTACTGCATAAAGTAGACAAAACCTGTTTTATCTCAAATCTTTGCTAACACTCGAAATTTAAAACTTGCAGCATTGCCTTAACTAAATATTTATGTTTTTACTTGGATCAAAAATATTATGTATGCATGCATATGTAAGCGTTAGAAGGAATTAGCAAAATTAATGAGTGATAAAGATGATTTATGCATTTATTTATTTACATTAGGTAAGGCCCGTTGCTGGATACTCGAGTGAATTTTTCTAAGGTCGTCCAAATTTTCTTTAAAAATCTAATTAGAAATATATTGTTATTATTTCTAATTTTTCAAAATTTAAACGATACAGGTGAGAGATAATGATGCGACACTAATCACATATATATATTAGAGGTCTGCATGAATACATTCATAGATACTCTATTCTGGCTCCCTCTTCATACATTGATATATTCTATTATAAAAAAAGGCTACTTAGTATATTTTATTTTGTGGTAAATTAATTGAAAACCCCAAACGAGCAATGAGTTTTTCACAACATTAGGTAAAGTAGTTTTCCCCCACACTCATATTACCAAAGATGTGTGTGTGTGATGTTTGTGTTGTGAGCCGCTTAACCTGGTTTTTACCTATAAAAAATTTAAAAAATAAATTCTGCAGTGTTCCTATGCGTAAACTTTCAAATAAAACAAATTAAGCGAATTGTGTTTAAGGCAGACAAAAACGGATGTGAGTGATTCTCAATTGCATTTTTATATAATAGACATGAAAAAGACACCGGGATAAGTAGTTAACACAAAAATAAAATAAGGAAGTTTGTACCATTGAGGCAAAAAGTTAATCCGAAACAAAAATAATACTATTTTATATCCTAAGGAAGGTTTATACACCCTATCCTCTTTTTACACGGTAGATGCGTGTACTAGGTAACCGTGTAAAAAAAAATCGTGTAAAAAAATACACGATACGTTATTTGGGGATACGTTCCATAAATTTAAAAAATCGTGTAAAATGCGAAAACTCCAAATATTTTCCCAACAAACCTTGCAAAAAAAGTAATAATTAAATTCACATTACAAAAAAAAACATTTAAACTAGTACAAATTCAGTCCTTGAGTATTTACAACATACATAAATAAAAATCAATTTCGTAATTTTGAGCACTTAATTGGGCGATTAGAAAAAGCTTAAAGGCAAAACTAGAGATTTCAGTAAATGCGACAGACGCAAATAGAGTTGATTATTTTCAAAGAGAAAGAGTGAAATTACTAGTATTCTTTTGATTTAGTCAATTTCAGTGTTGCTTTGCTAATCACACCATATCAGAGTTTTTACATTTACGTTGTATTCTGCAAGTCATTGCATTTTTTTTTTTTTGAGATTCGTGCAAAAGCGAAAAATTCGTGTAAAAAAATGTTTTTTTTTTCTAATTTTTGGACCGTGTTAATTCGAATTCGTGTAAAAAAATACCGTGTAAAAACAGGATAGGGTGAACTATATAAATTAAATTCTGAAAAAATAAAAATTTTTCATCTCCTTGCTTCTTGCTATCTTGCTATCGATTGACATATTTGTATGTGTATGCAATTGTGCATTGGACAAATGTTTTGATTACCAAAGAAATATTGAACTTAATTTTCAAAACAAATTTGCATGTTTCCAAGAAGTCAAGTAAATGGAAGCCAGCACTTAAAGCTAATCAATGGCAACCTATTTACTGCAAATTGCCACAACCGATCAGTGCCAATTAAAATTTCATGGCCAGGCGTACTGCGGTAGTCGGTGCACGCGTGTCTTGCAGCTACTCGATGTTGTCTGGACACGATGGCATGCGATTCTCATGCAAGCCTCGTAAGCTCCCCTACTCAGCCAGATGAATGTGAGGTGTGTTTGGCCACTTCATGTGGAGCCTTGCATTGCGGTCACAGAATATGTCTGTCAATAAGAATTCACTGACTGTTGTTCGTGTTTATTGATTATCGTTCATATCTGCACTTGGCATAAATGCAAAATGAAAATAACAATTTAGATATTTAAACAATACTTTCAATCTACTGCTGAGTAGTATATCAATAGAATTTAATTAAACTGTAAGATATAAGTGAGATAACCTTACTACAGTGCCTTATGTGCCGCTTCAAACTTCATGGCTCACTAGTCGCACAAAATCAAAGTTATCGCACTCAGTGCATGTCGAAGCGCAAAACAAACCACGCCAATATTAAATTTAATACCATAATTAATTACTGGCAAAACGCAGCATTAACACGCACGACTCGCACACAAATCCTTGCGCTCCTTAGTTTCGCAATCAAAAAAGATATATGATTGGGCAGAATTTCGTAGCAAGCTGCCCGTGTAATTCGAACCTTGAACCATAGAAATATGCTAAATCAAAATAATAATAAATCTTAGCTTCAAATGAAAAACGATGAATAAAAACAAAACAAAACAAAACAGAAACAAAACAAATGAAAAATAACCGAAAAGATACAAATAGATACAAAGCCCCTAACAACAACTAAAAACAACAACAACATGACAACAACAACTGATTATCAAAAGTTGTTAATCATATTGCCATGAACAACAAAACCTGCCGCTTCCTACACGCTTACATTATTTATATATGTATCTATATAAAACATATATAATACATGAATACTGACAGTATCTCATAGATGCGTTGCAAATTTAATCGGTTTCGTTTCAATTAATTAATTTTTTCTAAATAGTTTTCTTTTAGCACAAACAAACAAAAATCAGCTTAAATATTTAACAAATATTGGGCAAACGAAAAAGTTCTTGAATTTTATTTTTTTTTTTTTTTGTATTAAAAAATATACTTTAAAAAAAAAAATTTATATACCTTGAAGTCTCATCTTCTAGGAGATGCATTTTCTTCAACTAAAATCTTTTCTGACTTTCTAAGCGAGTTGGACAATTGAATTAAAAGAACAAAATAGAAAAGTCCAGTAAATGGCAAAACAAATGTTGATCATCTTATGCAAGAACTTAGTAATAAACAACTT